>JAOUQT010302004.1:0-10639 GCA_025769995.1 Xyliphius kryptos | reverse complement strand
GAGGCAACAGCACTATGTGCCACCTGTGTTTTATATTGTATAGTAAAATTATACAAAGTTTACAAACAGACACACAGGTACAGAAAATATAATGGGCGTGTCAAAGCATTACATTAATGATTGGCAAAACATGATTTTAAATAAAGTAATCTGACTAATAATAATTTGATCTACCTTTATAATTAATTACAGTCATCGGATAACAGCACCATCATTTGGTGAACATCCTCTACATGCTAGCCCTATTTCTGCTTTTGGTTCACCCTGATATTTAGATACATTGGCTTCTTAGATGAACCACATGTCCATGTCATGGGACAGCCCATGAGTGCTGCTACAATGGCAGTATACCTCACAAAGTAACTGTGAAGCTAGTACTGTAAACTGTTACATGAGAGCTACCCGACACATAACTACTTCTAGGATACTTTATTAGAGATCATATCTCACTGCCAAGTGTCCATTCGGGTGTTTATTCAGTGATTAGATAGCATAAACATATATAAATAAAAAATAAGAAACAAGCCACTTCTTCAGATGGAATATCTGTGCGTGTGCACGGAATGTGCAAAAGTTTATTTCCAAAATTAAAAGAAATATTACCAGTAGAATGAAGCATATTAAGTGAAACATATCAAATAAATAGCATGTATATTTTTAGACATAAAATGGGTTGAAATCAAAAAAGATTATATAAATTATAATTTTGGTCTTTTTCATTTTTGTACCCTACAGAGTTTGGTCACAGATTTTAAAAGTAGTACAACCTCCTGAATGCGAATCAACTGCAGCAAGCAAATATTTTCTCTTGCATACTTGGCGATGCAATTGCTTAGAAACTAAGACATACAGGAATATCATCTAGCAGAGTAAACACTGGAAACAGTGCTCTAATTCAGAAATATAGCATAGAAAAGCAAGGAGGTCATTGGATGTAGAAATTTTACAATATTAACTCAAGTCATTATACATTATCATAAAAAAAAAAAATTAACATCCTCAAAAGAATTTAATTTCTAGCAGCGAAGACCACGGACAAGGCCACACCTCCAACAGCAACCGCAGTCGCACCAAACAACCACTTCCAGCTGAAACCCTGTAAGGAAACAAAGATATTTATTTATTTATTGTTTAACGTCATCCTCAGCACTAGTGTCTATTCTAATGACAGGAACACGCTCATACTCATACTCTTACACAAGTCTCATATCATACACAAAGTCACATTTTAATACACAAGTTAGTGATAATTTAGCATTTCCAGTTCACCTAGCATGCATGTCTTTGGACTGTGGGAGCAGCCGGAGAAAACCCACACTGACATGGGGAGAACATGCAAACTCCACACAGAGTTCTCAAACTTCACACCGGGTCCTCTTGCTGTGAGGCCACAGCACTATCCACTGCGCCCCCCGGGAAACAAAATTAAGAAGGAAAAAAGATTAACACCATAACGGACCAACTAACGAACAGTATTCTAAAGTTATGAGCTTAATGCTTGCTAAATATTACTATAATCATATACTTTTACTTAGTCGAACACTGTCCCCTATCACAACAAAAGTGCAGTTTTCCAATATGTTTCAATTGTTTGGATGTAAATAATGAAATTCCAATCAAGAATCTCATTTTTGAGTCTTCCAGTTGAGTCGGTGTGACGAAACAAAGCGACTAGCATATCTCTCTCAACAGAATCCTGTTTTATCATTTTACGTAGTTGTAGAGGTTAGTAATTGTCATTTTAGTTTTTATACAGCTTTTCCAGAAGTCTTTGCATATTTTTAAGGATGCATAACCAAGACGTAACCAAAGAAAACTTTAGAGATCAAAAAGGAAACCAGTGCTGACAAAACTACACTAGCTTCAACAGACTCTACTGACTCTCCACCCTTCTGGCAGGCTGAAATTGAAAGGGGCTTCTGGAGACTTCAATATATGATTGATGGCCACGTAACCAAAATTAAAGGGTCAATGAGAGCATTATTAAAGTCGGCCAAGAGTTAAGACAATAACTGAGTGAGTTTTAAAAGCGACAGAGTGATTTTGAGACATTGGAGATCGATTTACTGCGCAAGGAGAAAAATAAATACAGACAGATAAAATTGACAACTTAGAAAATCACAAAGGCAAAAGGACTTATACCTGATCTGCCCCAAGAGATATGAAGGGAAATACACAGTTCCATTTGGGGAGAATTGAAAAAGAACGGCTGTTTAAAAATAAGCGAGCACACTACACTCAACATCGAAGACCGACTCAACATGAGAGGCCATTGGTCATAGTCATTCAATTACTGCGCTACATGGACACAGTACAGATCCTTGCTGCTGCATGAGAAGAGCCTATCCATGTATTCTGTGACATAGCTACAGCTCTCTTCTGAAAGGAGAAAACGTTCACTATGGGTCGACAGAATTGACAATACGAAATACCAGTCACCCTCAGGGTTGTTTTTTCTGAAGGCATCTGCTCCTTTACCTTAAAAGAGACAGCAGACACTTACCGTAAAACTCATCACCCAGAGGTGTTCGCCTCACCTGCTATGTGATAATTAAACAGACTAATAGGCAGATGTACACTATATTTCCAAAAGTATTTGCTCACCTGCCTTGACTCATGTGAGCTAATCCATAGGGTTTAATATGACGTCAATTCACAATTCGCACCCTATGATGGATTGTCACTCTGTCTAGGGCTGTTGTAATGCAACACATTACAATAAATTTTCTGGTAATCACATTCATTTCCTTAATTAATAAAACTGTTACTTGCGTTACTCACATATTTATCTAAAATATAAATTTTAATAACAGACCATCCTGTAAAAAGCAATAAAGAAACCAGGCACTGTATTTTGGTTTCATCAATTTCAGATTAACAGTGAGATTAACACTTAAAAAAACACAATGTAACTCCAGGTCAAATCACACTTCTGTGAAATCAACCTGTCCAGATAAGAAACAACCCTGATTTCACCTGCTGTTGGGCAAATGTAATAGACAACAGGTAGAAATGAGAGGAAATGAACAAGATAACCCCTATAAAGGAGTGGTTCTGCAGGTGGTGATCACGGACTATTTTTCTGTTCTCATCTTTTGTCTGGCTGATGTTTTGGTCCTAAAATGTCCTTCAGTTTCTGCTCAAACTGTCAGAAACAGACTCCTTGGGGGTAGTATGAGGGCCCGACTTCCACAAGTGAGGCTTGTGCATACAGGCCAACACCGTGCAGGGTGATTGGCATTTGCCAGGAAACGCCAAGATTGTCAGATTCGCCAGTGGCACACTGTGAGATGAGAGCAGATTCACACTAAGCACATATGGCAAATGTGATAGTCTGGAGATGCCATGGCAGTAATAATGCGGGGAAGGATTTATTTGGACGGCTGAACAACCGTTAGCCAGTGGTATCCTGACTGCTATTAGGTTCTGGGAAGAGATGCTCAAGCAAATTGTGAGAACACATGCTGGTGCAGTGGGCCCTGGGCTCCTTCTAATGCATGACAATGCTAGACCTCATGTGGCTGAATTGTGTTAGCAGTTCAAAGATAATGAAGGCATGGATTCTCTGTACTGGCCTGCCCATTTTTAAGTCCTCCAACACCACTTTGCACCATAGACTGTCCAAAATTTGTTTTTAATATTCACTTGTATAATCCACTTGACCATTTTAAGGTACTATTTGTATCTTTTAGAGATTTTACAGGAGACCATCAGAATATTACAGGACCAACTCATAAAGGTGGTCACAGATTAGATTTAACATTAACATTTAGTCTAGATATTCTCTAGTTATTCTCCCAGTGTGAAACCATGTTATACCATTACTTCGAATTTAAAATAAGTCTTAATCATTTTATCATAATCATCTTAAATCATATCTATTCTGCCACGCTACAGCCTCAGATGAACACTTACAACAGAGTCTGCACATAACTTCATGAATAAACCTTCGGATTTAACTTTAATTGGCTCACTGTCCGACCCTAAAGAGCTCAATGAGGCAACTTAATTCTTCGAGTTGACATTCCTAAGCAGTCTGGATAATGTAGCTCCTTTAAAACGAAAATATTAGCTCCGTGGAATAATAATATTACAGTAGAATGTAAGTGGTGAACTAGTAGTGTAGTTACTGTGCTATAGAAATATCCAAGTGCTGCACAATATCCAAGTGAACTATTAATACAGTATTTCATGATCCAAATCGTCTAAAAAAAAAACACCCAAATTATGGGAGAGTCTTCCAATTAATGTTCGGGAATCATACACGGACATAAACTCAATGTTTAAGTCTAGGCTTAAGCCACATTTGTTAGGTCAAGCATTCTGCTTATAGCGTTAGTTCCTCTTGCAGATCTGGTGGGTAATGGGCACTAGAGTATAAGTAAACTGATATGTTTGGATGTCCTAATGTTTTAGGGAGCCCTTGTTCCGGTTGTTCCCTCTGAATTTCATTATTAAAATATGCTACTATGGTAAATTCTTTACACTGCTTTACAGAATCTTTTCAAGTTGTTAATCTGTTATAACTGAAGGAGGATGGGTTTTCCTCTGAGTCTGTTTCTTCTCAAGGTTTCTCCAGCTCCCGTCATCTCAGGAAGTTTTTCTGTGCCACTTTCACTTTTATTTCTGTAAAGCGGCTTTGTGTTCCATTGTAAAAGGTGCTATATAAATAAAACTAAATTAAATAATAATTTTGATTCAAATTGATAATTTTTATGCTATTTTGTTCTCAACACATTTCACAATGTAATTAAATAATGAATTACAACTGGAATATTAAACTCAATGAGATCTGCATTATACAATAAATATGGTGGCTGAGAAGTGCAGAACACTTATACAAACCCCAATATACTTTTACAAAGCGCAGTACACTTTTGCAGTAAACTTTACAAACAAATTTATAAAGGAAAAAGTAGGTACAATACACAGGAAGTGCTTTTTTCTTACCTTTGTGTTATGCAACTGTTATGCGACTCCCCCAATCGTGCCGTTGAAATATTCACCAAATTTATGAACCCTTTTTTTTCTCAAAATAAAATACAGTGCATTTAATCTACTCTCAGTCACGAGATATAACATTCTCTACATTTGTATTATTTAATAAAAAGGAGGTGGTGAACCACTGGTGGGTGTCTTTTCTTGGGAATGTTTACTAAAAATGTCACTACAGAAGGCGTAAAAGTGTATCGGGATTTGTATAAGTGTACTGCATTTATCGGCAACTGTAAAATGAAGGACACAGTGCTGGTAACACTGTGCTTCCATTCAAAAAAGGAACTGGGATTTCTCACACATTAAACCCTAATTTTACCTGATTTAATTCTTTATGGGCACAGAGTATATAATGCCATACACACCCATGAGGACTTGGCCTGGATTTTTTGTGCAGTGCTCATATCACATGGGTTTCCAAGCATCTTCTTGTACATGGCCTGCTCAGCACGATTCTCTTCCGAGCGTTTCTTCACCAGCTTTGACAGCTCAGAGTGGATTGTCTGTATAGGCAAAAAAAAGTGTGTGCATGTTAAATTCTTTTATGTCCGGGGATATACAAACTGTTAATATCGAATACATTCTGAAAGTCTTTAGATACTTCATAAGAGAGTCCTCACTTGTAATACATTGTACTGCTAGAAGAACTGTGCAAGATAATAGAACACACAACTTAGACGCTAGGTTCCCTGAATATATTACACACCACAGGTGGTTACATTAATGCAGAGTGTTTTCAGGGACAGAACTTCCTGAGTGTAAAAGTAGAGAATGTTCCATCAGGCTCAGCTCTACAGCTGTTACATCTTGTCTTGTTTCTAGTGTAAGGTTTCTAAGGTGCTATGTGGCCTTTCCCAATTTAATCTGGCAATTACTGAAACCCTCACTGGATGGCCTTTGATCCAACAAGAAATAAATGTTTTGTATTTGCTTTGTGTAAAGTGTTCACCGGTTAACAGTAAAACAGAATCAAATCGACACCCTTTAAAGCACATTAAAGATGTACAGTAGCAAAACCATATTCTAACATTAAAAGTTTGTAAAAGGGGAGATTGAACATGGCGGGTAGTAAGTAAGACGATTGCCTGAGCGTCGCTTACATGCTCATTTTTTCTGCACTCTGCACATTTGATCCCAACTCATACAACATCCTTACTATACCACACTGCACTACCTTACTGGACACACAGTAATGGCATCAAAAGTGCCTTGAGTGGTCAAAAAGGACTTTTCCAGCAAAACAGACCCACCAGTAAGCTTAAAAATAACAACGATGCGCTAACTACCATCATGGCGGTACACCACAACGCCATCTGTGCCACCATTAAAATCTGGTTTGATAAAATGCAGAACACACTAACTGACCTGGCACAACCGCATTAGAAATCAGGTCCAAATCAGCGACCACGTGTGATCACTGGAGTATCGTTGTGCAATACTGGAGGAGACTTGTGATAAGCTACATTCTAAGCCATAGACTTGGAACCATGCATTTAACAGAACGATATTAAAATTGTGGGCTTATCAGTATTGACTGGGTGTTCCCATACCACAGCCTTTTTCTTGTCCTTTTAAACTGATGTTCTGAGTGATGATTTATATACAGCTCCATAAATAGTCTGCACTCACGGGTAGCTTGCCGCAAAGCTGTAACCCGGTGCTAAGTTACAAGACTGTATTACTGTTAGAAGAAAGACCAGATCTCAGTGCAGTGTGGGAAAAGCGAGGAAAGCTTCAGTTTCTAGGGAAGTCGATTCATATCTTCAAAGATTAATCACCTGAGTTCCTGGAGCAAAGCGGGAAACATCATAAGGATGGAACAGAGAAAAGGCTTCATTCAATGGAGGAAACAAAGTCCTCGTCAAACAAGCACCCAGCCAGAGCCCAAAACCTAAGCTTCTTTGAGATCACAACCTTGAAGCAATTTGGGAACCAGATTTAGCAGGATTTGCTGTTTTCACTGTATAATATTTGGTTGTTATGCATTCAGTCTCTGTTAACTGTTCTCAATGACACCAGTGACATCGTGCAAATTAGTTTTTAGGTTTTGATGCATTTAAACATGTTCGTTATACATGATTAAATGTTCATAGAGTCGGGAGTGTGTCTTGATGCTAATTTATATGAGCATGTCTATACGCATGTTTAATAGGACTGTGATAGGACTTCTACAGGCAATCCACACTCTCCTTTTCCTGTTTTTCTCGTCTCCCCTTCCTCTCTCTCAATTGTGAATTGAATCCTCACAGAGGCGTCAAACCATCTTTAGCCTCTCTTTCTTTTAAACTCTCTCAAAGGACCCTCTCCTTAAATCTGTTCACGTGTCTAAATAAACCCTGGATGGCACATTTGCTCCACTACAGGTATTCCGTTCGGGCTAAAGGTGTTCTCCCACTGGTGGATAATTTCACCTCAAAATTGGGGTGGACTAATTGTTAATCTTCCAAAATATCAGAGACTTGACAGCACTTTCCATTAAATAAAGGCCCATTCTAGGGCAATGACCACTTTATCAAACCTCTGGACTCGACCCGGGATCGAGGTCCTTGAATACACAGGGTAAAACCTTTTCCTTCTTTTCTGAATTGTATCACTAATTCTCGAGAATATACTGAACCTTGGACAGTAAATTGCTACGCTACATTACCACCTGCCATTGCCACCCAATAATTCTATAATACCATGCCCTGTATTAATCTATATCCAATTACTGTGTACTATATGCTATGCCCCCACATGGAAACCCAGCTCCCACCAGATAACCAATGAAGACTTTACTTGCCATGTTAAACACCCATACAGATGCCTATTTTGCTTGTTATAATACATAGAAGACATTTAATGATTACATTTGAGGTCATTTAATTTCATTCATGTCACAATCCAAGATGGTGGAAAGGACAAGGTCAACTAAATTTGTTCAGAACGTCTAGAACTAGATGCACACTACGCACTCAATCCTACCCAACTACTATGAACAAAAGCATATGATTCAGTTATGACATGCAATGTTACATCGCTCACAGGCCAGGTTAACATTTTACAAGTCAGGAGACAATGCAGGCAAATGTCTGTCTCACTAGTTAAGAGCCGGTGCGACTTCCAAGCTAATTCCTGCTGATAAAACTTCCAAAAATTAAATACTCCATTACAATCTGTGTATTATTCGGGTGTTTGCAAACTACTACTTGGCCCTGTGGACTACGGACAACAATCCAGCAACACAAGTCTCCTTACATATGCTTTATGAAGCAAGTTAGCGCTAAAATAATAGCACACAATGCCCTTATTTCCCTAGTTAGGGTACAAATGACAAACGGGGAGTTACATTCTGGCAATTCCTCAGAGTTAACAAAAAAATTATCATAAAGCCGGCACTTATTCCTGGTCGGGTGTTTAATGATGCAAGAACACATTAAACACCATCACAGTCTATGATTAAAGCTTCAGTATCACTGCTCTTAAAAAGAAAAGTGCAGTGCAACAACTATAAGCCATTACTCCTTAATGTAGACATTAAGATACTATGGTCTACATCACACTATGCCCGATCTAATCACGGTTTATCAGACTATGTGAAGCCTTCATTCCTTTATTAATAAGTGTCTACTCAATCTTATTTATTCTTAGCAAATTTGTTTTTTCACATGACTTCACTCCTCACCCATAACCGTATTGTTTACCCCTTCTACCCTTATAATAAGGAACCAGACAAAGCAAAAGGGAGCAGCACACTGCTCTGGATGCTCCAAGTGCATCAGCAGATGGCTGAAATACAGAGAAAGAATTTCCCTACAGGGATCAATAAAATACCAATTATTATATGCTTCGAGATTTTTTTGTTCTGTGCCAAATATTTAATTAATTTTCTGATGAAATTTGCGTGTTCTGGGACAGATTGTGTCAATTTTTTTTTTTTATGTACTGCATTGCATCAGCCTCACAAATTAATAAATAAATCAGTTAAATAAAAGTTTGTCTAGAACAAACACAGCCAGTGGTGGCTCTGGGTTACTGATCAGAAGGTTCGCGGTTCAAGCCACACAGGTTTTTACTGTTGGGTCCTTGTGCAAAGCCCTTAACCCTAACTGTTCAGAGGGTGCCATATTGCAGCTGTCCTTTCAATAAAAGCGTGTCCTGTACTATAATGTAACAAACTCTACTAATTTAACGTAATGGTTTTAAATGCATTAATCAGCACATACTGCATGTCACTGGACATCTCATTCTATGGCTAGGTAAGCAGAGTAGGACATCCTGCTATTTTTAGAAAGAAATAGGATCGTAGGAGGCAATATGGCAGAGTGAATCTCTGCTCAAACACAGGATCAGTGTAGAAGATTACAACACTAAGTTAAGATGGTTAAAGGTAATCAGTTAATATTTGCTAATAGCCTATTCTATGTTGTGTTAACTAAGGCAAATAACTCTGGTAAATATTTCCTTCACTTTGTTTAATGCAAGTAGACTGTAGAGACATTATGGCCGTCTTAGATTTGTGTTTGTGTGAACAAGAAATTCTTTGTAGCCATTAAACATTGTATATGATTATAGAATGACCGATAATACTCAGCTCTATACATATCTAGCAGACATAGTTTTGTGTTTTTTTTTTTATTTGTCAAATTCAACCATTTACTACAAATGAGGCACCCAGGGATTTGTTCAGGCTCATGTCATTTTAAGACAAGACAATTACAATTCCCTCCTGTCTGCAGCTTTTTCAGAATACCTCAGCTTGTCTATTTGATCTTTTGAGTGCATCCAGGTTACCCCTTGTTCTGTACCAGTCACTATTTGTAGAAGCCTTTATCAGATATAAAACCCTGAACCTGGCCCATGTCCTTTTACCAAGGTGGTGGGACCAATTTCTTGCATATTGCACAAGTTCACCTTTATGTTATGCAAAGTGTCTTACGTAGCACCTTGGTCCTAGAGGAACATCAATTCTTTACTATGTACTGTAAACACTGTATAATGTTGAAATTATTGATTAACATCATCCTCAGCATCAATGGCCATTTTAATAACAGGGACAAGGCCATACTCATACACAAGTTTCACATCTTATACATATATATTACACAAGACAATAACAAGTTAGCATTTACAACGTACCTAGCATGCGTGTCATTTCTGCTGAAGGAAACCAGAGTACCCAGAGTAATCCCACGCAAACACACAAAAAAAAATAAAACTGCGATAATTTAAAGGTGTACGGTTAGCACAGAACTGAGTTAGTGCTCACTTTGTTAGTATACACTGAAAACAGATGAGGGTTTAGTCTGCAAGCTCACCACTCAAGTTTTTATTGTAATTTCGGGCAGCATGTTGCCACAGTGGATAGTGCTGTGGCCTCATATCAAGAAGATCCCGGGTTCGAGCCATGGCAATCCCGGAAATTTCTGTGTCTTAGCTTGAAATGACAATAAAAACTTGAATTGACTTGAGTGGTGAGCTTGCAGACTAAAGACACACCTCTTTCCAGCGTGCTCTTATTAGGGAACTCTGGTTTCCTCACACAAAGACATGCATGCTAGGAAAATTGGAAATGCCAACTTTAATACTTAGTGTCATAATTCCATAAAATCTCTATAAAATTTGCTAACATTACCTTGTTACTTGGATCCAACTTCAAAGCTCT
>JAOUQT010301988.1:0-15977 GCA_025769995.1 Xyliphius kryptos | reverse complement strand
AAGGAGGCCGTACACCATACTAATAAATTATTGTGGTCTAAAACCAGGTGTTTCAGTTTCATTGTCTAACCCCTGTAGGTTTTACTTTCTGTTTTATTTGGAGAATCTGACCCAGTTATTCTGGAGAGTTTGTTGTACATTTCTGTAACAATACCCATCAGACGTTGTTATAGTTATTGTCTACAGAGTGCTCTGTTGTGTAATATGTACCCATTTGTCTTTGACACAAACACTTTTGTTGCTGAAAAACATATTATTCTGTACATTTCACACTTCAACTCTAAATACTGTGTGGGCCACAGAAAAGTTACCCAGAGAGATTGTGACCATTATTGGAGGCAGGAACAATTTCCCTGCCCCACCCTGTAGAATGACCCTTTCGCTTGTTTCCAACCCCTGATAAGACATTGTACATGTGTCTCCTTTATTCACCCCTGATATTCTTGTTTCATAACATTGTTGTTTGCTATTCCCTATTCAGAAGCTTAGCTGTAGGTTAGTAAGCAGAGGATTTGCTTTGAAATTGTCTACCTGATCTCTCAGGAGTTCTAGCACACAAGAACTCGCACCTGCAAAACACACACACACACACACATATACAGTCAGTGATATTTACCTTGTATGCATGTGTGTGTGTGTGTCTGAACTTGTTACCTTCCTTCTGAATCTTCTGTGAGTTTGTTCTATTTTATCCGGGGTCAGTCAGATTGAGCCTTGGCAGAATCACTACCTGAGATATTTCTCAAAATGTGATTTACTGGAATCTCAAAACAATAAAGAAGGATTATCCGAAACATTACATTTTTACTGGAAGGTCGTGTCAATCTAGTGTAAACCAGCCTTAGAGAGACTAGAGAGAATGTATTTATAGTTCTGGTTCCAAGCCTGGGTGAATATCAAGCACCACAACCCGGAGTCCAGGTTTTTCAACACTTGGACTTGGCAACCCAAGATAACAATGAGGGCCACCTTACTCTGCTTCCCTCTGCTTCCCTCCTAGACGTCTTTAACAAACAATAGCCCAATTTCCAATTTGGTGCAAAAAATCTGCTCAGAAATTGCGAAAATTGACAGCCATGATACAGACAATGTCACTTTCCTCTTCAGTTTCTTTCTTATTTTAAAATGTTGCCATGTACAATATCTGCACGATGTTATGAATTGTTCAACTAATTCATTTGCAGACCAGATAAAACACTACAATGTAGAGGCTTATTAAAAAGTGTCACGCCTTTCTCACCCTATTTTATGTCTCTCACACACCACTCTATCTTTTATTCCAATCTGCACTCTTGACAAGAGCTCTCTTGCCATGAAGGATTCATTTTGCCCTTTTATCTTTTCTATCTCCATTTTTTTTCCCTCATCTCATAGTGTCCTTTTATTTTTTCTGAGCGTAAAGTAAAGCCCGGGTCTTAGGAAAATGGTCAGCAATGATAACATTACTAGCATGGCTCTTGATTAGCACTTATTTTTTTTGTCTGGGTTTGTTTTGATTGCATTTACAAAGCCACTTTAGTCTCAGTTTTACATAAATGTGATGTTTTTTTTTATTTGATTATGCAGAAGCTATGATTAAATGTGTTTTTGATTGCGCTGCACCATGATTCGTTTACAAAACCGATTCCAAAAAAGTTGGGACAAACTGTAAGTAAAAACAGAATGCAATAATTTACAAATGTTAAAAACTGATATTGAATTCACAATAGAACATAGACAACATATCAAATGTCGAAAGTGAGATGTTTTGTAATTTCATGCCAAATATTGACTCATTGAAAATTTTGTGACAGGAACACATCTCAAAAAAGTTGGGACGGGGCAATAAGAGGCTGGAAAAGTTAAAGGTACAAACAGAGGTATAAAAAAGCTACTTGGTGTGGCAGCAGCTATCAGACAAATAGTGAAGCAATATCAGAAAGGAGTTTGACAGTGTAAAATTGCAAAGAGTTTGAACATATCATCATCTAAAGTGCATAATATCATCAAAAGATTCAGAGAATCTGGATAAATCAAATGGACTCATGAATATAAAAACACAATTCACTGTGCCATCTGCTGTTGCCAGCTACAACTATAGTTCAAAGAAGAAGCCGTTTCTAAACAAGGTCCAGAAGCACAGAAGTCTTCTCTGGGTCAAGGCTCATTTAAAATGGACTGTGACAATGTGGAAAACTGTTCTGTGGACAGATGAATCAAAATTTGAAGTTCTTTATGGAAATCAGGAACGCTGTGTCATTTGGAATAAAGAGGAGAAAGACGACCCAAGTTGTTATCAACGCTCAGTTCGGAAGCCTGCATCACTGATGGTATGGGGTTGCATTAGTGCGTGTGGCATAGGCAGCTTAAAGTCAGGAGCAACATATTCTCCCATCCAGACGACGTCTCTTTGAGGGAAGACCTTGCATTTTCCAACATGACAATGCCAAACCACATTTTGCATCAATTACAGCATCATGGCTGCATAGAAGAACCGTCCAGGTACTGAACTTTCACCCATAGAAAAACTAAAGATACGACGAAAAAGGCTTTGTCAGTTAAGCAACTATAATCCTACATTAGACAAGAATGGGTTAACATTCCTATCCCTCAACTTGAGCAACTTGTCTCCTCAGTCCCCAGACGTTTACAGACTGTTGTAAAGAGAAAAGGGATGTCTCACAGTGGTAAACATGGCCTTGTCCCAACTTTTTTGAGATGCCTTGTTGTCACAAAATGTAAAAAAAAAAAAAAATTTTCTCTTTAAATAATAAATTTACTCAGTTTAAACATTTGATATGTTATCTATGTTCTATTCTGAATAAAATATTGAATTTTAAAACTTCTACATCATTGCATTATGTTTTTATTTACAATTTGTATATCTATATATATTTATATATATTGAAACTAATTATCAGTGCTTCATCTCAGAGGTAAAGGACAGTGCAGATAATAACATCACTTATCACGACACACACACACACCTAAATGAGCATATTTTATAAAGCATGCTGAAAGTTAAGATGTGTAATAAGTCACGCTTAACTGTACACACTGAACAGATAACGGGTGGGAAATGAAATATAAATACTGGCATGAAAATAATGTAAATGTTTTACACAGTGTTTGGTTCAGACTAGAGGTGTGTATCAGGACTGGAACCCCGCTGAACAAGAAATGTGAGATTTACACATTTCTCTCACTCCGAGGATGTGAGACAAAAAACAAAGTCAAACTCAACACCTCATTTATGATCACTTACGACACAGTTTATATTTTTTCAGTCTATCAGCAATCACTGAAATAGCATGGGGCAAAAAAATTAACCATGTCAAACCAGTCAAAATATCCAGAAAAACTGTTATCAGATTTGCCTTGATACTCAGTAAAACTTATCTGATCATTTCCGCTACAGTTCCAGGAAAGAAATGTAAAATTTTAGTCACATGAATGATATAGGGTGCGGTTTTATAAGGAAGTAAAATGGAAATATCACAGTGCTTGAAATGTGGCAGGTAGGTCTTTTTCTTTGTATCTTTAGTTTTATGATGCGCCAAATGTATTTTATTGGTGAAAGAGCTGGCCAGTTCAGTACCCTGAATGCTGTAATTGATGCAGTATGCAGTTTGGCACTGATATGTTAGAAAATGCATGGTTTTCCCTGAAAGAGACGTAATCTGGATGGGAGCTTATGTTGCTCTAGAACCTGGATATACATTTCAGAATTGTTTGTGTCCTTCCACACGCACTAATGGAACCCCATACCATCAGAGATGCAGGCTTCTGAACCGAGCACTGATATCAACTTGGGTCCTTCACCTCTTTAGACCAAATGACATGGCGTCCCTGAATATGTGAAGAACTTCAGTTCACACAATGTGGTAAATTGTAAATTGTGTTCACAAATAATGTTCTTTAGAAATATTCCTGAGCCCATTTAGTAATTGCCAATACATAAGCATGCCTGTATGTAATGCAGTGCCGTCAAAGGGCCCTAAGATCATGAGCGCCCAGTAAAGTTTTCCGGCCTTGACCCTTACGCACAGAGATTCTTCCAAATTCTCTGAATATTTTGATAATATTATGCTAGTAATATTATACTTTATAAAATTATATTAATACAATAAAGTAATATTATACTTTAGATGATGATATGTTCAAACTCTTTGCAATTTTACACTGTCAAACTCCTTTCTGATATTGCTCCACTATTTTTTGGCGCAGACTTATGCTCTATTTATACCCGATCATGTTAATGACCTATTGCCAACTGACCTAATGAGTCACTTTTCAAGTATCTTATTTCCATGTCCCAATTTTTTGAGATGTGTTGCTGTCACAAAATTACAAATGAGCCAATATTTGGAATAAAATTTCAAAATGTCTCACTTTTAACATTTGATATGTTGTCTATGTTCTACTGTGAATACAATATCCGTTTTTGAGATATGCAAATTATTGCATTCCATTTTTATTTACAGTTTGTACTTTGTCCCAACTTTTTTGGAATCGGGTTTGTAGATACTGTAGACAGACAGACAGATAGATAGCTCGACATCTTTACAGATATATAGACAGACATATATTTTATAAAAATATATATGTCACCTGCCAGGTGTTCCCAGTTGAAAAACTGGACAGTGAGAAATGTCATCATTATAATGTCTTTGAAAAGATAAAAAAGTAGGATTTAGTGTGAGTTAAGAAAAGAGGTGTGAAAAGATGAGCTGTGGCAAGATTCGGAATTCAGATCTAAGGTTCATCCTCACACCTCTGTTAGACTGGGTTTTATTTTAATGGTGTGAAGACTGCTGTCTCCCAGAGACTCGTGTACAATCTGATGACTAGGACAAGAAACATGCCAAGACTTTCTGTGATGATGAGGGCAGAACTTGCCTCAGGGGCTTGTGGGGAAACTGAAGGTCCCAAGGGGGGTAGAATTTCAAACTCGTTTCTTGACGACAGGCCACGTAAAGTGCTCCTAGTCAGAAAAAAAAGCTGAGCGTGCATTTAGAACAGATCAGAGCAAAGTGCTGACCTGAAGACAATTCCCCATCGGACAGTCTGCTCTTAGGTTCTACAGACTGGGAAGAAAAGCTGATCCTGAGACTGCGTATGTCCTCAGAGGCATTTTATGAACGCAGGCGCTGGACAGTCATGACTGAGTCTCTCATAAAATAGAAAAGACTTGGCTTTTGGGAAATGATGAAATCAATAACTCAGCATGGGGTCTACATGGTAGAAGTCGAAGGATTGTTGTCAGCAAAAGTGTAAATTGGTGCTGTTAAAAATCCTCTCTTAAAGGCTCCTGGGTGATGCTTAAAATATATATATATATGCTGGTTAACCTAAGAAAAAATATCAATGAGCCCTACATAACAGGTCATGACCTCTGTAATTAAAATACACATTATGGGTAGATATGGAATTATAGGAAACAGACGTGTGCAAATGGTGCATCAGCTAAAATTTTCTATGTTTTGCACATGCTACTCCTGAGAGAGTGCTGACCTTAATACATTTATATCATACATTTATATACATTTATGTCATCTGGCAGATGCTTATAGCCAGTTAAAGTTTAAGGGCCTGGATCAAGGCCCAATGAAAGCAATGTTTGGATGTCCCCCAATCGAGCCTCCCAGGGATCAATTAGGGGGTCATGTGCTTTACTCAACTGTTCTGTTTCGAGCCAGATCAAGGATTTCACTGACCATGCCCTGAGAAATAATATCAGGGTTAGGCGTTAGAGTTAGGAATGACATTTGATGGACAAGTGTCTGAATATGATCATCAGTTTAATCAATTTGGCCAGAAGTAAAAATTTGCCCTGTAGCATACAGCTGTCGCTTCATTTCCTCACATGACGCACTATTAGCTCACTGTATAAAACAACTTCTCGTGAAAAATTGTAGATGCCTTGAACAAATGTATTTATTAAATAATATTAGAGATTTCAAAGTTCAAATCTTAAACATTATTCAGAGCTGACTGAGGGTCTGAAAGTGTAGTAATGCGGTTCTGCAGATGAAACCTTTCTGATTTCCAAATAGAACTGGTATGAGTGGTGTGGAGATTGGGAATTTGAGTCTCGTGAATCGTTCTCTGCTCTTTGGAAAGAGGAACAGGCTATGTTCTTCTCCCATGTCAATTTTGTGTGACATTAGCCCATCATGAGTATCTGTGGGCTCAGGCATCCAGAAAGGTGTGGGAGCACTTTCTTCTGAGTTTTGATGATAACCAAAATTTGAACCAGTTTTAGAATACTTGGAGGAATCATGTGACTCCTTCACTCTTCCTGACTGGTTCCTCTTGGCCAACATGCTTAAAAATACTGATGGTTGAATGCTGAGTAATTTGAATGCTGAGTAGTGTCAGTGAGTAAGATGCAATATGCAGTAGTTTAACTTACCATGTTGACTTCTGAGATGGAGTCAATGCTGGCGATGTTGATGCTCATTCCGACAATGACTGGTGGACCTGAAAAGAAAGAAAATATAATAAATAATAGTCCGGTTAGTTGATGAGTTGCATCTTAACCAATTACAGTGGCAGCACTGTAATGCACAATGGCAGCCTTAAACCCCAAGTAGAAGTATACAGAGGAAGAAAAAAAACAGAAGAAGAGGAATACCAAGAACAAGAAGAATAAGAAGATGAAAAACAATAAGAAGGAGAACATTAAGAGGAACGAGAAGTATTTCAAGAAGAAGGAAAAAGGAAGCTGAAGTAGAGCAATAAGAACAAAAAGACCAAGGAAAAAGAAGAGTAAGAACAAAAAATGAACAAGATGAAGAACATATTAAGAATAGAAACAACAATAATATAAAGAACAGCCAAAATTAGCTTTTGAGAATTTCTGATTCTTTGGTCAAATTTAATTCAATTCTATTTTATTTCTATAGCGTGTGTTTACAAAGGAACATCGTCAGCTATACAGAAATTAAATAAATACAGGACATAATTATAGAAATTATGTTCTATCCCTAATAGAAAAGATTAGAAAAGACAAGAAAAAACTCCCTGAAAACCATTATAAAATAATAACAATAATAATAATAATAGTAATAATAATAATAATTCTGATTAATATCAATATAGTGCTTTTACATGTGTATATGTCGGTGTATTGATCATGTTTTAAAGCATAAACATGTCATCGATGGCATTTTTCCGTAATATGACAGTTCCCACGATCAACAGAAAAAGCAACAACACCCGGCCAGGCCGTCCAAATAGATACACTCACTTCACCGCACACTTGATCTCAGTCTCCACATTACTGATCAATATTGTTTACACCTGTATCATTTAGACATATCACTTCCATCATGGGACCTTCAATCACATGTCAAAGGTCAAACATTATCATTATACCCAATCATAATCTTAATTCTAGACAAATCTAATTAAAAAATTTACCCCTTATTGGTTTGCAGAAGTCTCTTCATCATGACCCTTTCAGTGTATTATTATTACTATCATGTAGATACAATAAAAATCATGATATCTCACATCTCTAATGTAAATGCTGATACTATTTGGGGTTGTCTCAGTGTGATCCTGGAGAACAAAGCGGAAGCTGACTGTTAAATGATCTCAGAAGCCTTGGCTCTTGTCTGCTGTGTTCTCACTCCATATGTCTTTCAGAGCTGCGCTTCATTACGAGTCACTTTGTTTCCCTGATGGTGATCAGTTCTGTCCCCGGTGGCGTCCCGAGCAAAAAAACTGTCTTTTTACCGTGGAGGGGAGAAACAGAGTTCCTGAATTAGCAGAGCTCTAACTCTCAGAAGTAAACATTTCTAAAGATCTGAATAAATAAATACTATAAACTCATCATGATACCCACAATCAATACAGATGTCTGAGTTACACATATCCACAGAACTGGAATAGGAACCTCTGGCTAATAACATTCATTTATTTATTTTCCTTACCCGTTTAATCCTAGTTTAGGGTTATGGGGGCCCACTCGTAACTCTGGGCGTAGGGGCAGGAACAACTTTTGGGGGTCAGCCGTGGTTAAATTGGTAGAGGGCTGGGGACCAAGAGATCACCGGTTCAATCCCCACCCTAGGCAAGCAATGGCTAAAGTGCCATTGAGCAACACCCAACTGCCCCAACACCCAACTGCTCCCCGTGCGCCTTAGTAGGGGCAGCACATGGCTCCAAGTGTTAACAACTGGAGGGGCTAAATGAAAAGAATAATTTCCTGATGAGGATCAAATAAAATTAAGAACCCTAGACAGGGTGTCAATCCATCTTAGGGAGCACACACAGACAAAATCACACAGACATTCACACACCAACGGACAATTTAGTGACACCAAATAACATGCATGTCTTGAGAATGCGAGAGGAAACTGGAGTACCCAGAGAAAACCCGCAGGAATACAGGAAGAAGATGCAAACTTCGAAGTTGCCCCACCCGGGGCTTGAACCCACAGCACTATCCACTGCACCTAGCTAATAACCAATTTGTCCAATTTTTTTTATCAATTACAGTACACAGATTTCACAAGCTATGGGTCCCATACTCAGCAGCTCTGCAGTTCGACTTGCATTTCTTGTATCTTGACCTTTAGTTGGATTTTTGTCGATGGTTACTCCACTCTCGGTACACCTAAGGTTCTGTAGTACAGGAACAAAACACTAATACCATACCTCTGGTCACTGTTTCTCTTTTAACCCGTATCTGCTCAATGTTGCTTTCTGCTGTACAATAGGCAGACCTTATATGGGAGCTAATTGTTAGGTAACTATCAGTTAGTGCCAGGTGTCATTCAGTGTAGTTATGTATGGCTACATATACGTGTAGTATGAAACAAGAAAACAAAATAATTAAATAATACAAAAATATATATATTGCGCAGCACGGTGGAACTAAAATAAATACAGATAATAAGACAGAAATAATAACAACAATTTCCAAATGATCGTCATCAACCACTGCACTAGATCCCGCACCCACATCGTCCTACCTATTTCTACCTACTGTTTAATTGTTACATTTTTCCTCTAACATTTGAGGGCACTACTAAACATAATAAATCCGTCACTTAGCACAGGTTATGTACCTAAATCGTATATATATATTAGCAGTGATCAAACCTCTAAATTACAATTACCTGGACCCCAGTCAACTTTCTAACTACAGGACAACCTCAAAGCTCCCTTTCAGATTCTAGAAAGTGTGCAGTTATGTTTACAAACCCGATTCCAAAAAAAGTCGGGACAAAGTACAAACTGTAAATAACGACAGAATGCAATAATTTACAAATGTCAAAAACTGATATTGTATTCACAATAGAACATATATACAGGTTCTCGAGCAACATATGCTCCCATCCAGATGTCAAAGAAATCACCTAAATTTTCTCTTTAAATTTACATTTACTCAGTTTTAACATTTATTCCAAATATGGAATTTTAAAACTTCCACATCATTGCATTCTATTTTTATTTAGAAATTGTACTGAAATTGGGTTTGTATATCTACACAAAAACAACATCCATGAAGTCTATCAGGTTTTAGGTTTCATTACAGCAGAAAGACAACACTGGTTAAATAGTTTAATGGCCTTCTAGTGGCATCAAACAAAATTGGAACAAACAAAATAGAACCAGAATCTACATGGGGAATTTAGGGAATTCAGGTTTTGATGATAATTGAGGTTGGTGTGTTTGAGGTCGAGGTTACATTGAAAAACCGTTGAGATCTTCCGTCACCAATTATGACACGTCATGTCTTTACAGCTCGGATGGGTTTGGATGGGGATCTGGTTCATCTCAGAGGAAAAGATGAAGATGAACTCAGCTAATTTCTTTCCTCATTGTGTTGAAATTAATTAGTTAATACACACACTTACAGAAAAATGTTCTCTAAGGGATTAAAACCTTTCTGATAGACTGAAGAAAGCACCCTGAAGAATCAGAGATAAATGTATATTTTGGGTCATGTTGTAGGGTCCAGTTCGGCTTCAGATTAATTTTTTTTACAGATGTTCTCCTGAAGCTCCCTCTGATACCCGGTAGTATACATGATAGATTCTATGATGGTGATCTGGTCAAGGTCCTGCTGTAGCGAGGCATCCCCAAACCATTTTTACCTGATTTTTTTACTTTTATTGATCCCTATTGGAAAATTCTTTCTCTGCATATAATCCACCTGGTGGTGAACAACCGGAGCAGTGTCCTGCCCCATTGAAGCAGTTGGGGGTTGGTTGCCTTGCTCAACGACACCTCAGCCATGACTTGCCTAGAGTAGGGATCAAACCGGTGATCTTTTGGTCCCCAGTCTCTACCTTTCATTTAGCTACAGCTGACCCCACTCTAAATGCAGTTTTTATTTTTTGACTACATAAAGTGTGTGTATGGTTCTGTAAATAAAGTGTGCAATATGTTAAGGATGTACATATTGACATTTATGAAAATAAGCATTTCTATCATTTAAGCAAAAACAAAAGTCAGAAAGATTTAGCAATATTACTGGCTCTAAATTCAGGAACTGCTTACTAGGCAGAGACAATCCCAGAAAATGAAGAATAATACATCAACTACATCACACATTGGTTATATTATATGAATAATATCCATTAATCACAGGGCATACGTTAAAGATAAAAATACACATGCTTTAAGTCATCAATAATAGAACTGATGTCTTGATGCATTCTAAAACCATTCTCTGTGAAAGTAAATGTTCAGCATGCAGTTTGTACAGAAATGGAAAATGTGTGATTTCAATTTCTTCCATGTGACTAATTTACTAAACGATGAGAAGACAGTCTGCTGTGGATCACTAAAGAGCATTAGCACACATTAGAATCAGCAGATAAAATCACGCCAGGCTTTGGTTCTTAGAAATAGGATCAATTCTTGGAAATGGTGAAGAGGGAAAACTGACAGCTATAAATAATTTACAGTTGTAGACAATTTTTTAAAATAAATTTTCTACATAGTGCCAGGAGGTCTACTGGTGCTATAGTTACTGCCGGCAAAGAACAGTGCAGGGAAACCAAATCCCAGTGTCCCCGGAGTATTAATGAGCTCCTTAGTTTGCATGAGACTAAGTTAAATGATCTCTGTTCTTTTTTTGCAAAGCAATTTTCTGAGAAACTCCTTGATGTATATGTATATTTATCTCTGCCTTAAAGTGCTAAGGATTGTACCAGTAAAGTGGAGTTAAGAATGGCAATTGGCATGGTGGCAATGGCAATT
The DNA here is from genome assembly GCA_025769995.1 of Xyliphius kryptos. NCBI lineage: Eukaryota > Metazoa > Chordata > Actinopteri > Siluriformes > Aspredinidae > Xyliphius > Xyliphius kryptos. The sequence continues at coordinate 4,775 of JAOUQT010301988.1, read as the reverse complement.
ATGAAAAAAACTAATAAATAAGCACCATCACCAAGCTATGATTGATGAAAGCCTTGGTCTGGCCAGTAGCCACATATGGATATGAAGCCTGGACACTGAAAGAAGAAGAACTGAGTTGTGACAAATACTAGTTTGTTGTTATGATTGCTGCTTTACTCCTAATCGGTGCACCACTTGACCTTGATCTTGATTTCAAATAGAATCCTACATTTCTCCTGGCTGGTGATCTGGTTCTCAAAGTACTAGGTTGAAAATGGGAGACGTTAGCACAGTATCTCTGGGCATGGCTGGTGTGTTCCAAGGGGAAACATGGCAAAAACCGTCCAGTTGTAGTGTATGTGTCTGACTTGTCTGTAATTTCCCCAGACTGGTGGCCTGGTTCTCTGAGTTCCGTGGGAAGTGCAGTAACCTTACAGCAAGAAGAGCCTGGGTTTGAGTCTCGGGTGTGGAGACTCTGGAAATTTCTGTGTGGAGTTTGTTCGCGCAGGTTTAATTTGGGTACGCATTCCAAAGACATGCATGATAGGTTAATTGGTATCTATACATTTTTGGTAATTGTTATCTATAAACAGCTTGCCCATGACCCTAAAACTAGGATTCAGCAGGTATAGAAAATGAATAAATGAATATATCTTTTACTAGATAAAAAACTAACTTCCTAAGTAATACCGTTACAAATTATTTTGCTTTATATAAAGTGCCCCAACGTTTTTTTAGAAAGTGGGTTGGTATTTGATCCAAATTACAATGAAAAAGAGCTGTAAATAACTGTCTGTTGATCCTAAAAGCTATAGAATATAAACATTTCCGGATAATCCCTAAAAGCCATTCATGCCCACCTTCGAGAAAATTTAAAACACACCCGAAACATTCTGAAATATCAACCTGATTGTGAAAAATGTGGAGGCATTTTTACAGTGCTGTACAGACAGTACAAGGCAAACAGCAACAATTTTCCCCAGAAAATGTCAAAGTACATTCATCAGCTATTTACAAACCCAAGATATCATCTCTGCCCTTGCTGTTCCTTCTTCAGCTAATCTGCAATATGTCTGAGAGGGAAAGACAAGATATTGATAATAATAATAATATTATTATTATTAATAATAATAATAATATGTGCATCTAAGTCTCTTCTTTCTTAATAAAACCCAAATTTCCTTCTCTAAAAAATACTCAGACGTTACATTTGCTGAGTGTGTTGTCCATATTATTTCCTGTATAATTGTATCACAGACAGTGCCGTATTTCATGTGGGTGAGAATACTTGGCAATCTGAGCTGGGTTAGAGAAAGTGGCAGAGTTAAATATGAAGCAAACCAGCTTAGAATTTTAAACAGTTTGCATGTTCTCCACGTGTTCACTCAGGTTTTCTCCGGGTACTCTGGTTTGCTCCCGCATTCCAAATACATGCATAATAGGTTAGTTGGTGTCTCCACATTGCTCATTAGTGTGTGAATATGTGTGTAATTGTGTATTTGTGCATGCCCTATGATGGATTGGCGCCCAGTCTAGGATTGTTCATGCCCTAGTGCCCAGAGTTACTGGGTGGGCATCGGCTTTCCTGTGACCCTAAACTAAGATTGAGTGCATATTGAAAATGAATGAATTAATTATGAATAAATGAATTATATTAAAAATATAATAATAAAAAGAAGGATGTAAATAAAATTGAGCTGTTGTGATATAACCCACCCTGGTTAGCTTTTACTAGAGAAACAATAATAATATTAGTAACAAAGACAATTATATAAATCTGTGGTTTATATTGCGACTGTAACAATTGTCATGGGCTGCAGCTGCAGGCGATTAATCATGACTCAAGATTCAATAAATGATCAAAAAATATGCTAATGTTTAGCATTTCTGTGAATTTGCTGAGTAAGACAAATGCTAATTCACCAAGCGCCAAATGTGAGATTATTTTAATTTTTGAATGAGGATGATAGATAGATAGATAGATAGATAGATAGATAGATAGATAGATAGATAGATAGATAGATAGATAGTAGATAAGAAGCAAACACAAGTAGCTCCTCTCAGTCCCACCACTGCACTGGCAACCCAAGCAGATAGATAGACATAATGACAATCTATCATTCAGTTAGATAGATAGAAAGACAATCAGACAAACAAACTGTCAGACAGACAGATAGACACACAGATAGATAGATAGATAATATCAGCTAAGAATCATTAACAATAAAGTGACGGTTTGAAAGAAGAATTGATGTTTCCTCCAGGTCTCGAACCAGGGATCTTTTGCATGTTAAGCGAACGTGATAACCACTACACTACGAAAAAAGACAGACAGCCAGAAAGCTAGACAGACAGACTATCTACCATTCAGTTAGATAGATATATAGATAGATAGATAGATAGATAGACAGACAATCTGACAGACAGAAAGACAGACAGATAGATAGATAGATAGATAGATAGATAGATAGATAGAAAGATAGATAGATAGATAGGCAACCCAAGCAGATTGATATACATAAATACAGTATAAACTGCCTCAATTATAAATTATATTATAAATTATATATTATAAAATCATATTCTTATAGTTACAAACAGAGAGTCTGATAGTCTGCACCCAGACCCTTCATATTTAACTTACATCAGCAATCTTTGTTCCCATTTAATCACTCTTGAAATAGCACCCAATACTATATATCCTACGGGAAAGGTTGGAGTGTGTGATATTACATAGAGGTCAAAGACAAGACTCATATAAAAATGTGAAAAATGCGACTCAAAAAAGTTTACCGCTAACAGATACGGTACAAAGACATTACGTAGATCATTTTAAATTACAATAACTCTGAGTTTTTCTCTCAAACTTTTTCTAAGGTTGTTCCTGCCCTCATGCCCAGTGTTGCCTGGTGGGCACCGGCTTCCCCTTGACCCTAAAACTAGGATTAAGCGGGTATAAAATAAAAGAAAGAATGAATAAATGTGTAGAAATACATTACTTATCCTTTCTTATCCTTTAAATCACCTCTGGATTGTTTTCAAGTTTGTGTTTTAAACTGGTATGTCTCTGCCCTGCAGGCATTTATCAATTGACACAATTTAAACATCACAATGATCAGTAAGGGGTCCTCACACTGGATGAACTTGAATGGCCTGCACAGAGTCCTGACCTTAACCAAAAGAAGATCTTTGGCATGAATGAGGGGAGACTGACAGCCAGGCCTTCTTGTCCTACATCAGTGTGTGACCTCACAAATTCACTTCTGGAAGAATGTTCAAAAATTCCCATAAACTCACTCCAAACATTGTGGACAGCCTTCCCAGAAGAGTTTAAGCTGTTCTAGCTGCAAAGGGTAGACCGATGTCATATTGAACGCAATGGATTAGCTTATATGTGAGTCATATATATATATGTACATGTTCTTTTTTGATAGTGCTTCTGGAACACCTGCATGCTTCTAATCCACACCCATATTATGCTGCTTTGCAGACAGGTTGCGCTATAATCTGTGTACATCCAGTATTTAAGTGATAAATGTATAGCAGGTGGGATCTTTGTTGGTGCTCCAGACTCCCGGGTTATTTCCCATGGTGCTGCTGTTTTCCTAAACAGTGGGAGAGCTCAGATTGATTAAGACAGACCAACACAGTGTGGGGGAATATAAAGCCGAACAAAAACAATGTTATTAATGATGAATGGCCTTCCATCCCAGAATACCCTCCCTTTGATTTCTTAAGGTAATGATAAAGATAATGACATGTGACTCTGCTGTACCTTCTTAGCAACGGGACAGAGCTCTACTCTCTATTCCTTATTAAAATGGAACAAGCAGATTGTATAGAATCCGTCTGCATGATGTATAGCTGCAGACCCTCGGGTTCGGAAGTGTATTGCTGAAGATTTATGCCCTCAATTAGTTAATGGAGATGATGGGATATCATCATGTAACATGAATATGTCTAAGTGTGTTAAGCAAAATCCGATTTGTGCTTCAGGAACGCTACAGCAGAGGGGGCCAGTCCATTGAGGTATGGGGGGACAACCTCCTTGAAATGTCAGATAAAAGTAAAAACACATGCAAATATAATATATTAATCTGTACTAATCATATTATTTAAGTAATTGAAATTAAAAAATATCCCCTACTTCTATCAAAATACAAACAGCGCTCCTAAGACAATAAAAAATTACTGCATGGAAAAGAACTATCTGGTAGACACTTTGGAGAGATAGGAAAATGCACAGCATAGATGGATGGATAATCATAATGATGTATAGCTATATATATATATATATATATATATATATATATATATTCTTTCATCAGGAGTCGCCACAGCGCGTCAATCTTTTCCACTTTACTCTGTCCTCTGCATCTTCTACTTTCACACTAACTACCTGCATGTACATACATTTAGCACATCTATATATCTCCGCTTTGGTCTTCCTCACTGCCTCCTGTCTGGCAGCTCCAGGAGCAACATCCTCCTACCAATATATCCACTGTTCCTACTCTGCACATCTCCAAACCACCTCAATTGGCCCTTTCTAACTTTGATGTTGAGATGCTGAGATCCTCAACATCGTAAGCGCTGGTATTTCCAGCTCTGCTTCCTGTATCTTAATCAGTGCCACTGACATAAATCATAAAACAAGGCTGGACTCAATAATCACTTATAAACCTTTCCTTTTACTTTTGCTGCAACCCTTTTGTCACACATCACTCCTGACACCTTTCTCCATCCACTCCATTCTGCCTGTACTCTCTTCTTCACCTCTTTTCCACACTTCCCAT
>JAOUQT010301970.1:0-15978 GCA_025769995.1 Xyliphius kryptos | reverse complement strand
CATTTAAACAATTATATATATATATATATATATATATATATATATATGTATGGCAGATCTATCTATAGATAGAGTGATTTATATTTAATAGGTTTAGTATTAAATTAAAGTGTAATCGTTAATGTATATCTTAGAAAGGGATGATAGAATGTATATATTGATTGTAATCCACGTAAATACTTTTCACAAATATTTTTATTCACGATTATATTTTTTTAAATCAGCACGGTGCGAACGACGAACTTACAATCATAACGAGTCCACTGTACAGTCATTACAGTTCTGACCACAAGGTGGAAACAGTGAGCCAAACATACCGACCGACGTATTTACAAAGTTTATTTCTCGCCCAACATTACAGTCATTTAAAGGTCCTTTTTAATTCAAGTCACACAAAATATTATTCCAGTGCAAGTCTGGCAAATCATGGTCTCACCCTTTATTGTGATTTTAAACAAGCATTAATGTATAGTGTCTGTTTGACATGTGCGTTACTAATGGCTAACAAGATACTGCTGAGTCATTTTAATAGCCTACATGATGGCCACAAAGTGGGGATGGGGTCCAGATGTTTAGCAGCAAGTTTCGGCTTGTCAAATGGAAAGTCATGAGATTATATAGACTTCCATATGAGTTCAGCTATAGTTTGAATGAACGCTCAAAGACCCAAGTCCTCATATGGTGAAGGTTCTTCATCGGATCGCACAGAGATTTTAAAATGGCGCCGCAAAAATCCGCCATAACGCTTCTGGTTGTCCCATTTTAATTTGGGCCGAATTCTTCTCATGAACCCGCCATATCGTTTCTGTAGTTCCTGCTGCCCACTGTCACTTTCTGAATTACTTCGTTTCGGGACAAATTTCCTCCTGAAGCCACCGTAGCGTTTCACCTCGTTTAAAGGCGCAAGGCTGTCATAGGTATTCTCTCCATCATAAAGTCCCATTTCGTTCTCAGTGGTAACGTCTTCTCCCTCAACATCTCCAGTTAGCTCAGGAACATTTCTCTCCACCAGTTTTAACAAGGCATCTCCGTACTTTTTTGACAGCAACCCCTTTTCAATGGCATTCTCTCTCCACGAGGAAAACAGTTTGTTTTTGTTTTTGTCGATCCTTTTTATGAATCCACCGTAGCGCTTGACAGGGTTCGATGGCGGTAAATCTTGCACGGTGTCCTCTTCTTGCTCCCCTATCGCTTTTTCACAACGATCTAGCTCACTGCTGGAAGGAAGAGTACCTTCACACTCTAAAGTGCATGCCTAATTGGGAACAGTTACAAAACAATTTTAACATTTATATCCCCTTGACATCTTTTTTCGTCAATTTATAACGTGTTTGGTTTCTTGGTGGCTTGTTTGAGTGAGTATACCGGATATATATTTCATTATTGCTTTAAAATCTGTCACACAAAAACTATGTGATCCTTACATTGTTGTGGGGACTGCAAGCTAACTCACTCAGATTGGATTTGGGTAAGGTTATAGTTAGTCTCTAAAAAAATGAATGGAAGTCTATGCAAAGTCCCCACAATGCATGTGTGTCAAAGATTGTACAACATGAAGTTCTTAAGTGAAATGTTTGTATTCATTATTTTTTTGCTTTTCCAGGTAACTAAATGACAACATCCCCTACAAAGGAACAAACTTCTCCACGTTTTAAGGTACAGTGAATTACTAAACTTAATATATAGGGGGAGATGATCTACATTATACCAATTAATTACATTTTGCAAAAAGAGGAAAGCAATTGTTTGTAGAGCAAACTTATAAAATACCTTTTAAGATACTGAAATGTAAGCATAATGTAAAGCGGGCGTGTCCAACAGGTGCAAATTGACATTTTCTTTTAACAGGTTATAAGATTTGGATTGGAACTTAACTGCAATGGACTTCTGCTTAATTTAAAAAAAAAAACCATAAGACCATGTTTCATATGAACAGTGCAGTGTGAAATCTACTGCAGTAAAAGTTTCAAACCTACCAATATCCATAACCATAATAGGCTGGATCATAATGCAGAAATTAAAAAGTTATCAATATATGACTTAACACAAAACATTTTAAAAGCTTGGAAATAAAAAGAAAATATAAATACATAAAGAAATGTTTCTTTTTGACAGTATGACTTGTAGTTTACTTCTGTCCATGGTGCTGAAGTGTGTTATTTTTCAAATAATACTGATTCATTGCAGGTCTGTATAATAGTCGGTTTCTAACATTGACCTTTTTATTATTCTTTTTGTACAATTTTCATATAGCTACAGAACTATTAATATTATCAATATCTTACCAGCAGATCGGGAGCTGAATCAGAGATGGAGTGTAAGGCGCATTTTATACACCTCTCAGAACAATCAGCCCTGCACAGAGAGGGCAAACTGAGCACCAACACCAACACATACCATTCCATTTCACCTACTGATGATCCTAAACACACACACACACAAACAAGACACTTAGGAGAAAACAAGAAACAATGCATTCAATACACTCACAGCTTTTTCACTGAGTCACCTGGGCACCAAAGTAAATTATTTTCTTGTAATGCTTTTCTTTTTTCTAAATAGTTGTATTGAGCTGAACAGTCATTGACCTACAAACAACAAATATCAATTTAAAGATTTTTTTTATTACTTCCCAAGAAATGAATCGCCTCCCCTTATCCCTTACTTAAATTGCCTTTCCTTTAAAATATTATAATTTCTTTTGCTTTTCTGAAACATCTCAGTGGCCCTCTTAATGTTACAGTTATTACCTGATCTGCACAAAGCCAAAATCCAATGTCTGATGGATTGGATTAACTTAAGTATCACACAAAACGGGTCTGTTTGCTGTAAAAAGTCCACTCAATACCTTTGTTCGGGTATTAAATCAACTTCTATAAGCCTTAACTAGCATTCATTTGCGCTCTTTCACTAAAATATCGAACTCTCACGATCACCAAACGGTTATATAGTGAGTGTGCGTAAAAGACGCAAAGCTGCTGGTGCGAAAGACTGAGGCTCCAATGTCTTTAGGATCTTCTGTATTTATAATAAGCATGTGCACCAATGTGCAAAGACTTTAGAATGATTAAAATGCAATACAATGGTTAATTGACTTTTTATATGCTAACCGAAATCATATATATTTTAAAACCAGGCAATTAATCCAAAATTGTAACATTTTAAATTATAGTCCATAGGTTAAAAGTACGACTATATAAACAAGCTCATTACCCTGTTTGCACAGTCCCGTGGGTTTTTCCGAGTGTTAATGCAATTCCTGGGCAATGGTTAAACTCGTCTAGTGCGCGTCCCTCTGCACCTTCTTCCTCCCCTCCTCTCGTCTTTATTCCTCCTGCTCGCTGCCCACGGTTCCCTCACCCACTGGCATCAGAGTGCCCTCCCTCAACTGTCCAATGGGAGCAGGGACCTGGCCTCCACTTCCAAGCGCACATCTCCCAATCCACGCCTCCTTTACGCATCTCTGTGGCATGGACTCATTCTGCGCACAGACGGAACCTGCTAAAGCTCCGTACAGCGTGACACAATGCACAGCTGCAGTGATGAACTCAAAGTCGTAGAGTTGAATAGTTGTCGTGGTTAAGCCAAGGTGCAATGAGCATTTTTGGCGATGATTTTTGCGCATGAGGGAACCTGGCGATCGAGTTTATACACACAACAATAAGATTACTATGAATTTTAGAACACTGATAGAACTCTGTGTATCTATTATTGCATGCATTATAATATTCAGTCATCCACCTACAAAGGCTTTCTATTCTATCTGTTCTAGACATGTCTTATTGTTCTAGAAGCTTCAGGATGCCTGTTAAATGGAATAAGATTTCATGTAAGACCCGGAGCATCATAATACTCTTTAACTTTGCCACGGTCATAGTATTAGTGGTTTAATATTTCAAATCCTTCACTTTATGGGTAAAATGTCTTTAATGTCTACTTCCATCCATCCATTTATCTTCTGCTAATTCCTCAGGGTCACGGTGGGGTTCCCCATGCACATCCAGGGCAGATACACCCAAGACAGGGCGCTAATCTATCGCTGGGCACACACTCACACATCCACACACACAAACACACCCACTATACAGGGCAAATTAGAGCATTCAATTTACCTGAAATTCATGTTTTTTGGGGACTGTGGATGGAAACCGGAAAACCCACGCAGACAAGGGGAGAACGTGGAAACTCCACCCATCTTGGGATTCGAACCGAGAATCCCCAGTGCTGAGAGGCGAACGTGCTAACCACTAAGCCACCATGCCACCCTAAAACACTACCTAGAAACCTATACTAGATTTCTACTGAATCATATTACTGAATCTATAGTCAGATTCTCAGAACAAACGTGCTTTTAAAAATGGTTTAGAAAGTTTACTGTGTTGTTGATGAGGAATTGTGGTCAAGAGTGTAGTGAGCCTTCGTTAGACGTATTAGGACCTATGTTTAAATTTAGAAATAATCTTACTGAATACTTTGTTGATAAATCACATTTTGTGTTTGGAGGTGGACCATTACAAACGCACCTTAAGTTTAATTTGCTTTTGCTCGAAGGTGTTTAGGTGAATGATTATTTCGTATCGCTTTTAGACCAAATATTACCTTATAATAAAAAGGTGGTTTACTGCTTCGCCGATCTAATAATGTGCTAAAAGAGCTCATGTTGATTCAATTTCAAGTCCCTGGTTAACTTTCATTTAGATTCAGAGTGTTTTGAACAATGTTTATGAGTCACTGTACTTGACGTTTTAAATCTCTATGTAACTTTTTCTTCTTTTTCTTTTTTAGAGAACTTGGGCTCACAACAGCTGATTTATCTGAAATGTGTTTGTCACTGTAGGTAAGAATACTATCTTTTTCACTTCTATACAGTGGGACAAAACAGTATTTAGGTGTCAGTGCTCTTACTTAGAAATATGGGAGGTCTGTATTTATCATAGGTACACTTCAACTTCAAGAGACACAATAAAAAAAAATCCAGGAAATCAAATTGTATGATTTTTGATGAACTTATTTGTAAATTATAGTGAAAAATAAGTATTTGGTCAATAACAAAAGTTCAGCTCAATAGTTGTGACCTCAGTGGAAAAACAGCCCCAGAACATGATGTTTTCACCCCCATGCTTCACAGTAGGTATATTATTCTTGGGATGCAACTCAGCATTCTTTTTTCTCCAAATACTACGAGATGAAATTTTGCCAGAAAGTTGGATTTTGGTTTCATCTGACCACATTTATATTCTCCCAATCCTTTTCGGGATCATTCATATGCTCTCTGGAAAATGTCAGACTGGCTTAAACTGGGGACACGCCTGGCACTGCGGGATTTGTGTAGTGTATTACTGATGGTAGCCTTTGAAACGTTGGTCCCAGCTCTCTGCAAATCATCTGTCAGTTCCCGCTTTGTAGTTCTGGGAGTTTTGCTTACAGTTCCCATGATAATTTTGCGCGGGACCACAGATCGATGGAGGATTATCAATGGCCTTGTATGCCTTTCATTTTCTTACAATTACTCCCACAGTTGATTTATTCCTGCCAGCCTGCTCGCCTATTGTAGAGTCACTCTTCCCAGCCTGGCGCAAGTCTACAATTTTTTTCTGGTGTCCTTCGACGGCTCTTTGGCCATCGTTGAGTTTTTTAGTCAGGTGTCTTTTATACAGATAAGAAGGTCAAACATGTGCCATTAATACAGGACCTGAGAGGAGGACAGAAGAGCTTTTTAAATAAGAAGTTACAGGTCTGTGAGAGCCAGAAATCTTGCTGGTTTGTGAGAGACCAAATACTTATCTTCCACCACAACTTACAAATAAATTCTAAAAAAATCCTCCAATGTGACCGACAGTGGCTAACTAAATGCTTTTTTGCCCCACTCTAAGTAAGGCAGTATTAAAAAAGCTAAAACACTTTGTTAGTATCCAGTGACAATGCCTTGCTTTATGTCGCCAAAGTCCTCAAACGTAGTCCTGCCGTAATTATTTAACAAGCTGTAAATGTGTCCACACACATATTGTTTATGTAAGTGCTGGTATTATCTCTTTAACCTTGAGTTGGTGAGATGATTTGTAAGCAATGCTGGAGAACCTTGAGAATGCAATTTAAAAATGTATTCTACAGCATATTCTTATTAAGAGTTGATTCAATGGATGAATGAGAGACAGGAAGCTAGCTTCATCCATACCGGATGCTTGTAGTCAATAAGGGATGCGCAGAACACCCTGGTGACCGGTAAAACGACAGGAAGGATCATGTCAGTGTACATCTGAGTGAACGAGAGAGAGAGAGCGAGCAAGGAAATGAGAACATTCTTTCACATTTTTGAGGATATGAGGGTGTTTGTGTGCAGATCACCTGTTGTACTTAGCACTCCTTTCTGTTTGGGGAAACTGACTTCGGTATAAATCATTAATCCCACACTGGGCCTTGTTCAAACATAATCCCAATTATCAATGTGACCACTTCGGCAAATGCTCCTTTATGTGCCCTACTGGCCCAACGCGTGTGTTTACAATTCTCTGTCTCTTAGCTACATCAGCATCTCAACATGGATTTTAACACGCAGCACCTGCATTGTATGCCTAGTACTGACCTTCAGGTTCAAAATTATGTGTAACATTTACATGTCACACCAGTATAAACCAATAATGACAACACAACAGATCTGTATTTTATCATTTCGGGTCCATTACCACACATGAGGTGGCTAGAAATACATGCAGGTATTGCTATATTCTTTTACATAGTGTTCTAATTAAAATTAAATTTGGAGTTTGGGTTACAGAGGTGTCATACAGTTTTATGAGGTTTCAAATGTTGGTATCTGCTCTTCTGGTGAAATGTTCTGTTCAGTGATGCATTATCCCGTTTTATGACCAGATGCTCATCAACCTTTACCAGGACGATTTGTTTCTTTATTTACGAAGGAAGTCATTGAGTTAATTAAATTTTCTGCTTTGTAATGATTAGTGTAGCATTGTGCGCCTTCATGTTTGGCGTTTTGATTTTATGTCATGTGTCCGGTTGACCTGCCCTTGTTCTGCCCCCGATTTGTTTCTGGTTCTTTGATCACTACATAGCACTTACCTATTTCATTGCTTTTAATGCTCTAGTCAGTTTTTAACATTAGAATGTCCTGGAAAGAACATGAAATTAGGTCAATGTGTATCAGTTGAGGAAACAATAAAGAATACTGAAAACCAGGGCTACTAGAAGGACACACTGACCACACTGTCCAGATTGATTTTTCATTTGTCGTCCCTCGCTGAGAGCCGAACGTGCTAACCACTAAGCCACCTTGATGCCGTTTTTGAAAATATATTGTACAATTATGCTTCACATGTAGACGGTTTCATAGCATCCGTTTATATAAATGTTATATAGCGTTCTGCAGTATTTTAATTAGGCAGCGTTTTAAAATAGGCTGATTCTTTATAGATATTGTGTGTCTTCATAGGCTGCATGCGGCAGTAAATTACTTACTATTTTCTCTTAACTGTATGACACCTGAGAGTTTAATGAAGCAATTGCAATTTCAAAGCACAAAAAAAGAGAGAGAAAAAAAAAATCATGCCCTTAGCCAAGCACCCAATGTGACAGGTAGAATGAAAGTTACCATAGCAGCCAAAGAGAATCGGTTGTTGCCATAAATAATTATGGTGGGAGTTGCAACTATTAAATTCTTTATATTCTCCCAGAGTTAATGATACTGACATGTCGCGATTTGATTATGAAAAAAAAAACACATGTCGTTTTGCCCTCCATGCTGTGATTGGTTATTTGCTTTTTTGTATATATTTTTATCTTATGACGCCAATGGCTCTTTATTATTTCTTATAAAAAAACAACATGTTTATCCATTAAGAACCCGAAAAACACACGCACAACATGTAATTGTTTAATAAATACCTACATGGTCAGGCATGAATCATTTGGTTGGGTTATGGTGAAAAGCTTTTTGTGAGTACGCTGATTTTTGAGGTGTGAAGAAACCGTAATGACTCGTCTAAACTTTTTTGATTATTTTATTTATAGAGGAACAAAGAAGGGAGAGTGTATTAAACCATACAAACCTTTTTTTATCATTAAGGATGCTAAAAATAACCTTATCAAAAAAGCTTTCAGGTTGTTTGGCAACCTATTTTTGCCTCTAAACGTGATGAAAAGTGGTCACATTTGTCTTTTGGACCTCAGTATTCATATTAAAATCATATTTAATATTCATTATTATGGTTAAAACTTTGCTTTTCAAAGGTCACAACGCAGTCCCCCACTGAGGTCTCAATGGTCACAACTCAGTCCCTCCCACTGAGCATCGGGCTTCCCAAGGTCTCTTCCTGAAAGCAAGTTTTTTCTTGCCACTATTGCTTTGCCGTTCTCTTTGATGGTTAAGGCTCAGAACATTGTGAAGCTGCTTTGTGACAACGCATTGTTGCAAATAAATGAATTGAACTTGAACAATATGGTTCAAGCGTGGGTTTCTATCATTGAGATTGGATCCATGTCCAAAACGTTCTACCATGAATGGGCATGAGGAACCCCACAGTAACTGTAGTAGAGGAAGAAACAAGTAGAAGATAATGAGATTAAATGAGATACTTAGTGTATAGTGTATAGTCACTATTCTCATGATATAAATATATATAATTTTTTTTTCCCGATTATTTTTTTTATATATATATATAATTTTTGTAGTTATTGTTTTTTAAACAATTCTTGTACTTGAGAGTAAACTGTGATTTTGACCCTTTATAAACAGTAGAGGGCAGCAGTTATCGATTGTTTTGAGGCTTAGAATTATTATTATCTTTTTCACTGTCCTGAACAACTGTTTAAACAGCTTAGAAATGTCTCTTACTTATAAACAAGACAACATTTATTTATATATGTATACCAAAGACCATTAAATTCTTGTTTTCTTTTCAAGCCAGGGTTTTATAACTGTGACAATGTTTGTTTGGAAAAGTGTATTAAAAAAACTATTAATTTTAATTTCTAGATTGTGAAACAGATGACTTGAAGGTTGTCATCACTTGAACTTGAAGTTCAAGAATAAATCTTAATCTGAAGACTGACAGAGAGATAAACAGACAGACAGATAAATGACAGACAGATAGATAGATACACTACTGTATATTGCCAAAAGTATTGGCTCACATGCCTTGACTCACATATGAGCCCAAGTGACATCCCATTCCTTATCCATAGGGTTCAATATGATGTCGGTCCTACCTTTGCTGCTTCAACCCTTCTGTCCACAAGGTTAGGAGTGTGTTTATGGGAATTTGTGAGGTCATACGCTGATGTTGGACGAGAAAGAGCATGGATATAAGGGGCCAAGCCCAACTCCTGAAAAACAAACCCACACCACAATCCCCCCTCCACCAAACTTTACACTTGGCAAAATGTATTCAGACAAGTACCGTTCTCCTGGCAACCACCCAACCCAGACTCGTCCATCAGATTGCCAGATGTGTAAGCGCGATTCGTCACTCCAGAGTACGTGTCGACCATGGAAACCCATTCCATGAAGCTCTCAGCGCATTGTTCTTGCGCTAATCTGAAGGCCGCATGAAGTTTGGAGTTCTGTAGTGACTGACTCTGCAGAAAGTTGGTGATTGGCATCCGCTGACCCCGTTTGGTCAGTTTACGTGGTCAAACGTAATTCATGACTGAATTTGTTGCACAGTTGGCATCCTATTACAATTCCACGCTGGAATTCACTAAACTTCTGAGAGCGAGCCATTCTTTCACAAATGTTTTTAAAAACAGTTTGCATACCTAAGTGCTTGACTTTATACACCTGTGGCCATGGAAGTGATTTGAACACCTGATTCTGATCATTTGGATAGATGAGCAAATATTGGATTGGCAATATAGTGTAAATATGGTAGATCATACTTAGATAGAATACTTTATTTATCGAACATTTTGCGACCAGTAGCAGAAAACAACACAGCAGTAATACCTAAACAAAACAGTGAAGGTGTATACTAATTATGATATTTTTTGTTAATTATTTTTGCATTCTATGAATAATAAATGACTATTGAGTCATTATTATTACAAGTGCTTAAATGTTTTAATATTGACTGTCAGATTCCAATTTTCATCATATTTACCTTTAACTCTTTTGCAGTTCCATAAAAAAACTAGAGAAGTGAATCAAAAAGTTCACGACTGCCATTTATTTCTGCATTTAAGTGCATATGCATTAAAGGTAGAGGGTGGTATCATCAGCCACATTGTGTAGTTGGATGGATCTTCATCATCAAATTCAAATGTTTCTTCAGTGTGAATACATTGTCCTTCATGGTTTCCATGGCAATGGAAGTGACATATGAAAGTGTGTGGTGTGAAAGTGGGAGGTTGGGCAGAAAAATAAAAGATGAGAAAGAAAAAGTCTATGGAGAAGTGAGGCAACAATGCTGTAAAATGCTGTGCTGTGACCCTGAAATGTGGTTAAAAATATATATATATATATATATATAAAAAATCAGCCTGCAGTGAGAGAGGGAAAATAAAACGAGTACAACTGAAAAGATGAGGATGAATAATCCTTGCAGTCATAATGATTAACACGCAACATCTGTAGGAACACTGAGCTTTTCGGTAATCGAGCTTAAAAAAAATTCATAAAAAACAGAAACTCCGACAGCAACACCCCCCACCCGAGAGCCCTACCTTACCCTATTACAATCCTAATGAGATCCCTACCTACCGTATTCGTTTTGTTTTTTATGATTAGTAGTTAAAAACTGTATATCAAGGATTTTTCAACATAGTTCATGAATAAAATAGAAACTTTTGTGGATTTCTATAAATGAAAATAAAAATTGACCTTAGCTTAAAATCAAAGCTGGCCATTTATTAACATGAAATCACCACCGATCATGCTTTATCAGAATAACTTTGGATGTTTGTAAATATCTTGATAATGTGATTGTCTCCCAGCGATGGAGTGTTCTCAGGTGGAATTTCCATGTCCTCCCCGTGTCGGCGTGGGTTTCCTCCGGGTTCTCCGATTTCCTCCAACAGTCCAAAAACATGGATTCGAGGTAAAATTGGCTGTTCTTAATTGCCCCTACAGTCTGTGTGTGTGTGTGGTGAGTGTGTGTCCAGTGATAGATCGGCGTCCTGCCCTGGGTGTATTTGCCCAGATGTTCTCCCCTGGATGGGCATGGGGAACCACACCAAGCCCCTAGTAGAGCATTAAGCAGAAGATGATAAATGAACGAATGTGATCTATAAAGCAACACAAGTGTATATTTTGATTGAATTCATTTTACAAATATTATGTTTCAAAAGTGATTGAACTGCTCTGACATCCAGTGATGATATCTTCTGCATGATTTGTATTTCATGTAATTAATTACATTGTCATTCAGCAGACGCGTTTATCCAAAGCAACTTAGAAGTGTCCCAAATTGGGTGGGGTCACAACAGGGTTTGCCATACAGCAGGAATGAGGGTTAAAGGTCTTGCTCAAGGAGCCACATTAATAGACTAGCGATTTGAACCCACAACCTTTAGATTGCTAGCCCAATACCCTTATTAAACCAAATGATTATTTGAAATAATTTAGCAAATGGCACAGTGGCTTAGTGGTCAGCACATTTGCCTCTTAGCGCTGGGGATTCCCGGTTTGAATCCCTATCTGGGTGGAGTTTGCATGTTCTCCCCATGTCTGTGTGGGTTTCCTTCAGGTTCTCCGGATTCCTCCCACATTCCAAAAACATGAAGGTAAATTGAATGCTTTAAATTGCCCTGTGAATGTGTGTGAATGAATGAATGAAGTTAGCATATGTGTTTTTGCAGTTGGTGAAGTTAAATAAACTTGTTAATGAAATGTATCACAGATTAACATCAGATGTCAACACCATTGATATTTCACAACTTTTTGAACAACTTTTAACAAATTATTTAAAGTTGAATGAATTTATTTTAAATGCACATTGAAAACATTTATAATGTTGATTACAACAGAAAGTGGATGTTCTCTTCTACGGCCCCCTCTATGTCACTATGGAGTTACATAGTGTTGTTTAAGTGTTCCCATAATGCAATATTTCTGTATTTATTGTGTTAGGATGATCATAGTGTAACCAAAGTGTATTGTGCCTTAAAGGCAGTGAGTTTTTATTCATTCTTATTTTGCAGCCTGTCCCATCACATTGAGCCCACCGCGTGCCAGCTGTGCGTTCATTGGTTTAGCTGGAGCGTGAGGCTACACGCTGTATGACACGTGCACTTTCTCACGTGAACAGCCATGTTGCTTGAACAAGAGCTTTTTTTATCGGCGTGAAAACTCTGAAACCAGGCATCTGTTGCTCTGTTTACGTAAGAATCACGTACAAGCTTACACCGCAACGATCAAATAATTTAAAAGCTTTAAACTTGATACAAATATTATGTACTACCCCCCCCCTCCCCCGCGAAAGGTTTGGGCCGTTCAAAGTAGATTTGGTCTGACCCAAAATACGTTAGGTTGGTCGTAAATGTTTTATATTTAAGCAAACGTTACAATACTATACAGTGCAACCGAACGGGGTACTTACTATTTCAAACAAAAATATGTACAAATATATTTAGTTTATAATAGTATATTTTATAATATATTTATAATAGTAAATCTACAAAGGATTAAAAGAGTTTTGAGAATTGGTGAGATGGTGAGAAATACTCCCCTGTATGTAAGGGAGGGAATGGTACGGCTCGCCCGGCCCCGCCCCCTTTGGGATTTTTTTCCGCTTCAGAATGGGTTCTGTTAATGTTTACGTGCGCGGTGTGTGTTCCGTGGAGCGCAGCGGTGAATCGAGACACGTTCCCAAAGTCTACGGAGGGGGGTTAGTGAAGCACGCAGGTCGGGGGGTGCTTTAGGGATGAAAACGTTTACTCTGAACTATAAACCCGCGAGGAGAACGGGCTGGAACTCATGGCGTTACGTAACGGCGCGCGCAGGACAGGGGCGTTGAGTCGCCAGCGACGCGGCGGCAGGAGATCCGGGAACCCCAAACTGAAGGCGCGGAGGGTTCTTCGCTCGCTGCATTTGCAGGACAAGGACCGCGGGGATGTGGCCATGGAGCAGAATTGCTTCTCCGCGGACGCCCTGCAGCAGCGCCGCTTTGGGAACACGCTGCTCACACCGCCTCGCTACAGCCTGCTGCGGGAGGTGGGGCGCGGAAGCTACGGCGTGGTGTACGAGGCCACGGCCCGCAGAACCGGAACACGCGTCGCCGTCAAGAAGCTCCGCTGCGACGCCCCCGAAAAAGTGGAGCTCGCCCTGGCTGAGTTCTGGGTCCTGGCCAGTTTAGAGAAGAAACATGAAAACGTGGTGCAGTTGGAGGAGTGTGTGCTGGAGAGGAACGGCCTGGCCCAGAAAATGAGCCACGGAAATAAACGCTCCAAACAGTATTTACACCTCGTGGAAACTTCGTTAAAAGGTAACACAGACTACACTGTGTGTATACGGTGTCGTGTGTTTGTAACGTATGTCTATGCAATGTGTATGTGTGTGTCCTGTGTATGTAACGTGTGTGTACATGGTGTAGTGTATGTTTTACTGTGTAAACTTGTGTGTGTACACGGTGTCGTGTGTTTGTAACGTATGTGTACTGTCTATGCACTGTATATGTGTGTACACGGTGTACTGTGTGTGTCCTGTGTATGTAACGTGTGTGTACATGGTATAGTGTATGTGTTGACGTGTGTGTACTGTATGTTCGTGTGTACACGGTGTCGTGTGTTTGTAACTTATGTGTACTGTCTCTGCACTGTGTGTGTGTGTGTGTACACGGTATAGACTGTGTGTGTACTATGTGTACACAGTGTAGTGTACATGTACCTGTCCTGTGTGTGTGTGTACACGGTGTGGTGTGTGTTCTGTGTGTGTATGCACTGTGTGTGTAATATGTGTACTTTGTGTGTACCAAGTCTTCTAACATTAGTACATACACAGTACACACATGGGACACAGGACACACACACACCACATAGTGTGTGTACTGATGTTAAAGCGTGTACCTTGTTAGAACTTTTCACATATTGAGGAACATATTCTTCTCAGTCCAGATGGAGGTGGTTGTGTAACCAGTGTAGATTGACAGCTGTCTTTAGAACTGTGGTACATACATTTATTTCCCTTCATATAAACAAAGTACTTCTTTTGTATTGTTTGAGCTGGTTAACCTGTACTTTTAAAATGTAAATGATTGAAAAACCCATAAAAAATATGAAAGCATTTAGTAAGATTGTGATAAACTTCATATTGGTGTTTACAAGGTTTACCATTCTATTTTGAGATCAGTCTACACGTTCCTGTTTAACTGTATAGATGTCGATTTGCTTACTGCTTAGTCAGATGATTATGTAAGTACTGATGATCAAGTCATACAGGTTTAGATTAACACATCTTAGTTCACCACTAATTAGACACTGGAACTTGTCAGATCATAAATATTTGATTTCGATAGGTTTGGCTGCGGCATTAACATCATTGTTACTTGGTGTGTAGTAATCTGGTAGAAAGTAGGCCGTTCAGAAAGCCCCAATTCTTTAATGATGTAACTGACATTAAAGGAATGAACCAACAACCTGTAAAGGAACATCTTGTTCCAGACTTCCCGTTAACCCTTTCATTCCTGACCTCTTTACTCTTCCTCTTTAGTCTGTATTGGGTTCTTTGTTTGGCCTGACCACTGGCTGTTTATGTCTAGACCCCAGCTCTGGCCCAATTTCAATTATAATAATAGATTATTTTTATTTCTTGGAAATAATCTTTGGACATTTCATAAAAACCAACATTTGAACACCATTGTTTATCGTTGAATTATTGAATTTGTCTTGGTCGCTTATGTAGCTTCCTGTTTTTGCAGAATGGAACAGCATTAGGGGTTGTGGAATCACCATAGTTTGTAATAATTGACAAGGTTTAAGATTCACACAAGTGGCAAGTGGACCAAGCAAACCTTTAAATTAAAGGATAGAAATAATTATAGGAATAATACTCCAACCAAATAATACCCGCTCAGTGGTGCTATAAAGTGAAGTAAAGGGGAATAACACACTGTTGTGTGTTTGTGTGTGAGTGTATAGATATGTTAGCACAGTTTTCATCTTTTATTTAAATAATAAGAAATCACCGCCCTTTTTTTCTTTAAACAATTTGCCTACCGTCATTACCACTTTTAGTCTTTTGAGAAAACACATCGCTGACAACTCCTTTTCTATTATTCGCACTGTAACTCTTGAGGGGGAAGGGGGGTGTACACATGGCAAGTATCTAAGCCCATTACTTCTAACTAATTGAAGAGCCCATGCTTCTGGTCACTGTTTAGCTCATCCTGCAGCTTTTTCCAAAAAAATCCGATGGACTGAAATGGCCATAGCAAAAATTTGGATTCTGTATCGGGTGATTGTTCATTTAAAATCTTTCTACAGCAGTCAGGTTTTTTGTACTTATATGTGAATGGAGTCCAGGATACCATGTACGAGTAGTTTGTCAAAGTTTTTTTAAAGGTAAAAAGGCAGTATTTCCTTTATTTCTTACTATTTTATCGTCTTTTTTTATGTGTGTGTTTGTGTTTTTCCTTATAAAAATGTGCCTGGACCTTTTATTCGTAAAGAATATATGATGATGATGATGCATTGCTTAATTTTCTGACCCGTTCTCCTGATTGTCAGGCAGAAAGTCTTGCATTGCTCTAGTTATCCATAGGTAATTTAATCGTTGCTCATTTTAATGTTCATTTTGAAAACACCATGTTAAGTAGGAACTTCTGATGTAATTTGTCCTGGAGCGAATTCTTGTTGCCTCGTTAAACCGTGTTCCATCGCAATACCTTATATAAGTGTTGTTTCATAACATGGTGCTTTTTAATACTTGTGAAATATCCAGGGGAGAACATTTTGGGCACTGGCCAGACTCCCAAGACAGGGTGCCAATCCATCGCCGGGCACACACTGAACCCCCCCCCCCCCCCCCCCCCC
>JAOUQT010301961.1:1418-13873 GCA_025769995.1 Xyliphius kryptos | reverse complement strand
ATGTAGCTGTATGAGAGGATTAACTTACTGTGGCACTCACCTATATATACCCATTGCAATGCTTATTTCAGCGATAAGTATGACAACCATGTGGACATGAGAGAACTCTACTTGTAAATAAGAAACATCAACAAAAAGTGCACTCTACATGGAAATATACATTTTTTTTTGCCAATTTTGAATCCACACCTGGTTCCAGCTTTTACTTTTCAAAACTCATTATCACCAAATCCATGGGTAGGAGCTCATTAGTTTAATTATATTGAGGTGGTAGACTATCAACCTTGGAATATTGCACAGCATAAACTCCTGGGACTAATATAAAACGGTGGCTCCATATTGATATTGGTAATGGCCCAAAAAGGTGTTTAAACAAACTTTTTATTGGACTTTACCGATTGGTGAACATCATGCTATGCCAGTAAAATTGGCCAATGAGATAGTAGAGTGATTTTTCCGGTCACATGGCATATTTTAGGTGAATGCCCTGCATGAAATCAATAATAAATAAACGATAAACGGAAGGATAGTGCTTCACCATGCTTCATGAGTATCAATTAATTGCATCTTGTGGCCTTTTAATCTAGTGCAGTGCATGTTTTACCCAATGTAATGTGGATGTAGAATCGATCTGCTTCTGGTTTGGTAGCTCAGTGCTAAGGGTGTTGGGCTGGCAATCTAAGGGTTGTGGGTTCAAATCCCAGGTACACTGAAGTTACCAATGTGGGTTCCTGAGCAAGACCCTTAACTCTTATTGCTTCAGAGGGCCTATATCAACCCTGTGTTCGGACCCCAACCAAGTTGGGATATTTGTAAGTCGCTTTGGATAAAAGCGTCTGCTAAATGACCAAATGTAAATGATAAACACTCAAACACTTTAAACATGAAGTACATGGGATTAAATATAGCTGAGTAATTAGATTCAGTCTGTACAAACATTTTTTCTCTGAAATTACTGGTTACTAAAACATTTAATAGTGGATGTGGGAGGACTGAGACTCTTGCCATTGTAAGCATATTTTTACATTGGAAAAGCCTTTCAGACACATTTTATAAGTGATTTATATAAAAAAAATATATATTTAATAAATCTATTTAAGCATATCTATGCTATATATGTAGTAGGTCAAATCAGATTTATGTAGTTATGTACACAACCTCTAAAAAATATGACTATACCTGAGATTTTCCTCCTCCCAGTACGTTCACCATGACCTCCATGACGGTCTCGTGCATGCCAAGTACTCGCATCAGATTTGGGTGCTGGTAGAAAACCTTATTGTTCATTATATCACTGTGCACACAGATAAGACCAGAAATGGCATTATGTTGAAATACAGTTGCATTATAATTATCCTTATTGTTTGTAAATCCCTGTAATTAACATTATATACCATACTACACAAAGTCTTTTCTGCTGATGTTAAAATTGTTTTACATACTCGTAAATTAGGATTATCAAAGACATATAGACTCGCAAACAAAAGCATACATAATTATGCCGAATATATAATGAGTAGAATAACTATCTGAAAATAAGAGTGACACACCTTCTTTAGAGGAACAGCTAAACCAGTCATTTAAAACCAGTAAATAATGGTTTTACTCAATGAGATTACCGCTTGTACGACACAAACAATGACTTCAATGTTTATACAAAGAGCGTTCCATTAATAAATACTGCAATTTTTGATGCTAAGTATAGTTGGTGAGAGAAGCATTAGTAGGACTCTGGGCATTTTTTAAATTACACTACCAGTGGAAAAAGCTAAGCAGTTCAACAGCAATGTGTTAAAACCTTTCCACTTTTACTTTGCAATGAAACCAGCTGTGTTATACTGTATTGCTTATGCAAATAAAAATGCTCATAAACTGTTCAGTCAGTGTCAGGTCTAATGCAGGTAGTTCCACTACCCGGCAGCAGACATCGCCCTCTTCAGAATACTAATCAGGTTTCACTCAGCTTCCTGTTAGGCGGCCATTTTAGGTATTTAAGCACATGGGTCTTTAGACTCATTGCTAGGTCTTGTATTTGGCTGTGTCCTACAATTCTGAGCGTTGATACTCTTGTTATTGTCTCTTTGTTATGACCTTTGACTGTGTATTTGGTATATGTATTTTGAATTGTGTTTTGGTATTGTTTGCCCGGATTCGTTGAAATCGGAGATCCGGATTTATATCTGGAACTTTTCTAACCAAGCGTTTGGTTTAATAATCCTGCACCTGATTTCCAATACAAGTATCTGCGAACATTCTTGACAGTTCCTTTCGGGCTCTTTTTTTTGAGCTTTTTTTGGTCCCTGATGTTGATTGGGATGGACAGTCTTACAATCTCTGTTTTAGTTTATACCAAACATGTTCAATAGTATTGTAATTAGGGGTCTGTGCGGGTCAGTCAAGTTCTTCCACATCAAATTCCCTACCATGCCTTTATAGATCTTGTTTATTGTTCTTGTTTAACAAAATTGCAAGCATCCAGATATCCAAATTGCATGACTGAATACACCTAAATACAACAATTAAGAGGTGTATACTAATGATTTTTCAGACTTTTCCCAACTTCAATTACACTACTGAATTCATTCTAAATGACATGCACAAACTGGTGTTTTTTAAAAACATGTTTTGAAACAGTCTCACTTGCACTCTTATATGTATGGTCATGGTCATGTATGGTTATATGGTTACAAATTATACAATACTTTATCTATTCTTTGTCTTTTACGGCACAATAATGACATTTCTGCACAATATTTGTATTGCACAATACTGCCATTATTGCACAATCCGCACAAATGGACTAATCTCACTAGGGTGTTAGCAGTGCCCAATAAAAATAAATTATAAGTGGTAAGAAATTAACAAATGAGTTAATTAACAAGTAATTGTATATTATAATGGTATGTTTTAAAAGCTGTGAATAAATGAATACACCTTCAACTCTGTTTGTGTTTCTGAATTTAAACCCGAGTAGTCACCAGTATTCTAAAAATGAAGCTTTTATGAATTTGTTGTAATTTCAACTTTTTCATCAGCTGACAACCCTGTCAACCCTGTCCGAAGAACTCGAACTCAACTATTATTAAACTAATTGTTTTGCCTGTGCTTCCTGTGAACAGTGTAAACACATTTTCACATGTAATTGGTTGCTTTTTGGTAAGGCTTTGTGGAAAAATAAACTTTATTTAACTTACTGTGCTAATGAAACACTGAAGTTAGACCGCACCGGGCTCTTAAAGGAAATGACTAGTGATACGCTGATTGGTTTCTTACACATTACGCCGAAAATTAGAAGAGTAAGTTTGGCAAATTTCATAGTAATCTAGGCTATGGGATCATACACTTTTTAAATTACATATACATTTATTAAAGACATATAGTCATGGCCAAAAGTTTTGAGAATGGCAATTTGCATATACTCCAGAATGTTATAGAGTAATCAGCTTAACCAAAATTAATTGTCAATATCAAAAGTCAATATTTGCCTAGAAAATGAACTTCATCACCCAAAACACATTTCAAATTCATTCCATTGTTGCCAAAAAGGCTCCAGGGCGCCCAAGAAAGACCAGCAAGCGCCAGGACCGTCGCTTTAAAGTGTTTCAGCTGCGGGATCGGGCTACCAGCAGTGCAGAGCTTGCTCAGGAAGGGCAGCAGGCAGGTGTGAGTGAGGCACTGTGAGGCAGAGACTCTTGGAGCAGGGCGTGGGCCCAAGGAGGGCAGCAAAGAAGCCACTTCTCTCCAGAAAAAAACATCAGGGACAGACTGATATTCTGCAAAAGGTACAGGGAGTGGACTGCTGAGGATTGGGTAAAAGCCATTTTCTCTGATGAATCTCCTTTCCGATTGTTTGGGACACCTGGAACACAGCTTGTTCGGAGAAGACGAGGTGAGCGCTACCACCAGTCTTGTCCCATGCCAACTGTAAAGCATCCTGAAACCATTTATGTGTAGGGTTGATTCTCAGCCAAGGGAATCGGCTCTCTTACAGTCTTGCCTAAAAACACAGCCATGAATAAAGAATTGTACCAGAATGTCCTCCGAGAGCAACTTCTCCCAACCACCCAAGAGCAGTCTGGTGATCAACAATGCCTTTTCCAGCATGATTGACCACCTTGCCATAAAGCAAAGGTTATAACTACATGGCTTAGGGAACACAAGATAGAGATTTTGTGTCCATGGCCTGGAAACTCCCCAGATTTCAATTCCAATAGAGAACTTGTGGTCAATCATTAAAAGACGGGTGGACAAACAAAAACCTACACATTCTGATAAAATGCAAGCAATGATTTTGCAAGAATGGACTGCTATCGGTCAGGATTTGGTCCAGAAATTGATTGAGAGCATGCCAGGGAGAATTGCAGAGGTCCTGAAGAAGAAGGGTCAACACTGCAAATATTGCTGCATTAACTCTAACTGTCAATAAAAGCTTTTGTTACTCATAATTTGATTGCAATTTTATTTCTGTCTGTGATAAAAACATCTGACAAACACAAAAAAACAGTGGGCAGCAGATCATGTGAAAATATAATACTGTGTGTCATTATCAAAACCTTTGGCCATTACTGTATGGGGCAATTTAGAGCATTCACTCTACCTTGAATCCATGTTTTTGGAATATGGGAGGAAACCGGAGAACCTGAAGGAAACTGGGAGAAAAATGGAAACTTCACCCAGATTGAGGTTCAAACCGGGAATGTAACGTTATTATTCAGTTTGTTTTGATGGTGAATAATAACGATGTGAGGTTTTTTGATGTTCGATTTTAATAGGACACAGCACTGCTGGTCGGCTACCTGCACTAATACACTGCACGTGAACCAGGGGTGACCCTCATTTACATTTAGTCATTTAGCAGACGGTTTTATCCAAAGCAAGTGCCTTACGGACAGTGTTAGGAAGATTGTTCATTTAGCAGTGGTGAATAATATGGAGTGATGCTCATATAAACACATAACATTCATATAAAAACATTTCTATGGCTCACCTGTCCCATTACATACCTTGTATGGCTCACCTGTCCCATTACATACCATATAATTGTGCCCACCCCCAGTGTAACGTTGCCGCTTCTACTTCTGCCTCACCACTCTAAAGTCTGTAAGTATTCACATAGTAAGCATATTGTTGAACAGTATAATTATGCTTCCGTGACTAAGAACAACGGATAGCACGTCTCCGACGTTATCCGGATGTTGGCAGATGAAGGTTACAGCCATGTTGACAATTCGAAAGCAACAGTTTGGTCGATGACATTTTTCCAGAAATATGCAACTGATAAAAACAAACACCTGATGCAGGAATCTGTAGAACATTACAGGAATTGTTATAAATGGAACAGACAACAGGTTGAAATGAGAGGCACTTAGCAAGACCCCCTATAAAGGAGTGCTTCTGCCGGTGGTGACCACAGACCTTTTCTCAGTTCTCATCCTTTTTGGCTGATGTCTCATCATAGAGGTAGCTTGAGGCAGTGTCTACAACCCACAGAAGTAGCTCAGGTAGTTTCTCTGTCAGCACAATGTCCAGATGGAGCAGATACCAGGAGACAGGCCAGTACACCAGGAGACATGGAGGGGGCTGTAGGGGAAAACATCCCCTACATCATGAGCATGCCCAGGCGTTGTAGGGAGGTCATACAGGCATGTAGAGGCCACACACACTACTGAGCCTCATATGAACTTGTCTTCAGGAATTTCTGCTGTAGTTGGATCAGCCTGTCATTTGAGTTTCCACTTTGATTTTGATTATGATTCCAAATCCAGACCTCCATGGGATAATCATTTTGGTTTACATTTTGATAATTTACATTTACATCTAGTCATTTAGCTGACGCTTTATCCAAAGTGAATTACAAATATCACAACTTGGTTGGGGTCAGAACACAGGGTTGATACAGCAGCCCCAGAGCAATGAGGATTAAGTGTCTTACTCAAGGACCCACCTTGGTAATTTTAGTGAACCTGGGATTTAAACCACCTTCAGATTGATAGTCCAACACCCTGACCACTGAGCTACCACGTTATTTTGTTCTCAATGCATTCCACTATCTACTAAATAAAGATTTTCAACTGTAATATTTTATTCGTTGAGATCTACGATGTGTTATTTTAGTGCTTCCTTTATGTTTTTAAGCAGTGTATATGGGGTCATTTTCCATCCCTCTGTTTTTCTGTTCTGCTCCCTTTTTCCTAAAATGTTCTCATGTAAATGTATAAATGAATGGAAACAAAGCAAATATGGTGCAGTGCAGTAAAGAAATTTATTTGAGTAACAGACAATCACTTTTTACATTGTTTTATGTAAAAATCAGATTTTTTGAAATAAAAAAAGAATATGCTTCAGCTCTTACCCTTAAACCTATTAGTGTTAAATTTAAGAAGATAATGAATTAGTGAATACAAAAAGACTTATTATTATTATTATAAGACTTAACTAATTATTTAAGATCTAAAAAGGTCCAAAAAACTAAGCTAACAGAAATTAAGTTTACAGTCCCATGCTGATGGCAGCGATGTCATGGAGATCCTCTGCAGATCGGCGGTGTCTGGCTGCGCTACCATGGCAGGGCTGAAGGACAACAAAAAAATAGTTTAGTTGATGAAACAAATTACAATATTTGACACAAAACAAAAGTAAGATCTCATTGAGCAGCATGAGCAGAGCTGAATGTCCAAACTGGAAAACAGTGTTAGCATTAACGCGCTGAGGAACTCTGCACTCAATATCTTGGGGATGCAATTTAAAAAGAGATGTAAAAGATATCTGTGTGGATTAGTAGGCTAGTTATATGCCTGCAAAGCCAAATACAACCACAGATAACCAGTTTTTTTTGTAGAACTTTTAAAAATAGGACAGTTTAAAAAGTACAGATTAGACACGGCCCAAATCGTTACCACCATATTTTTCATTAACGCTCATGTAAAACAGGACAGCAAACCAATTTGGTCTTTGTGCAGCTTATATTTCTCTTTGTATCTGTCCTGCTGGAAAGTTATTTCAAAAAAAGCTAGTGAACTGAGATAGAACTCACCTGTGCACATGTCCCGCTTTGTGGCTGGCACAGGTGAACCTGGCAGTGCAGGTATATGTTGGGAGTGGAGGAGCTTGTGAAGGTGAACATCCTGAAGGAAAACTGGCTTGTAGTGGAGACGCCATTCTGCAGAACATGCACTGTGCCATCTGCAGGGTTTGGACAGCTGTAGTAAAGAAAAAGAAAGGATTTTATTTTATCTCTTTTTAGCAGCTCTTCCAGAGAATCACAGAAATGAGATTATAATTATATGAGAAATTCTGTGACTAAATGTCCTGGCATGCAGGAGCAAAAACTAATTTAGCTCTTTCTTTTTTAAGTTTATTCTAAAGAGTTACTGATGGGTGCTGGATCTCAGGGCTCACTCCCAAGATTGATTTCCAGTCCATCAAAGAGCACACTTACAGAAGACTAGGATTAGAATAAATTACTCGTTAGTGATCAGGTTCCAGCGGATGTAATAGTCCGGGTCTGGCACCGGTGTGGCCCAGCAGCTGTCCAGCACAGTCGCAACATCCTGAGGCTGGAAACCCTGCACTGATACAGCGATGTAGAGTTGATGGTTCACCAACAGTGTCACATCGCCCAACATAGGATTAGAGAATGATGAGTCATTGTAGGGAACCATGGTAACGTTGTAGGTGCCACCAGCTGAGATTTCTCCATTGACCAGGCTGTAAAGAGCAACAACAATCTTAAGATCTTCAGATCACAGTAAGCTGATGGAAGGTCAGTTTTGCAGGTGCGAGATCCCTACCCTCCAGTGGCATAAATGGGTCTGTTAATGGAGATGTTTTGAATCAGGGGGTAAGCACAGGAAACATTCAGGTTCAGCCCGCCGGAGCGACTGATCACACCTGGAGCTGCATTGCTGGTAATAATGGTGTTTTTGAAGATGAAGTGTGTGCTGTTGGTCTGAGAAAACAAAGGAATAAGAGGAAGGGGTCATCCATAATGTTCATATTTAGACATAAGCAGTAATACATATGCCAGTGGCATAATAAATGAACTGCTTGAAACCAACAAACAGGTTTTAATCTACTTAAGGTTCAAGACAAAGCAGTGGACTACATCTTTGGCTTTTAAAAAAGTGCCAAATATTAATATACAGATGTCTGTTTGGTACCTCCACAAACCCGCCACACTGGTGACCGTCAAATGTGAAGACCATTCGGTTTTCCACCAAGGTCCCTGTGCACTGCGCATCAAGTAGATGGAGCATTGATACAGGATATCCAGCTTCAAACAGCTGACAGCGGACAGAGACACGGTCACAGTGCTACCCATGCACGTTTCCATGGCACCTGAAAAATAAAATATCAAACTTCACTCAGTTTTGGATAACTGTTACAACATACAACTCATATCCTCTGCACCCCTTTTAGAGCATGAACTCTATATTTTCTTTCATTCATCATCTTCAAACTTGCTAACTATTAAGCAACCGTGCCGCCCTCCATTGGGTCACCGAATGCAAAAATTAATGATGAATGCACAATAAAAAAATATAGGAATTCAACTAACTGAACTCCCAGTCAATATTTTCTGGGATCGAAATGTTATAAATCCCTTTTTTCATTTTATTTATTTGATTCAGCATTTCTTCTTCATGCCACTCAGTGGGGCGTATACAAATTTTTAATACTGATATCTACTTTACACTCTGGTTATTTCGACCTACAGCCTAAAATTAAAACTCTATTTTACTTTACAACAGACAAAAAAAAGAGTTAAAATCATAATCATATGGAATATGCTGGATAACAATATCATCTTATGAATTATCCACCGAAAAAAGTCCAGCCACCTGACTGCAGCATCCTATGATCACTGATGGCATACAGTCACTTATTCTAAATCTATAAGATGAAGCAATACACAAAGTGCATCCATGTTATAGGTGGAACTGATTAAAACAAAAACTATGTTTCTTGGGTAAATAAAAAAATGAATGGTTTAATTCACGAGTGATGGTAAGATGGAGCGAGAAATTTTTCAGGCGGATCAGCGCAGGGTCAGCAGTGATGTTGACTCTATACTGGTCTGTATCGGTAAAGAAAGAGCTAAGTCACAAAGCAAAGCTCTTGATTTACCGGTCAGTCTACGTTCCTGCTGGCATATTAAAATGAAATGTTTTTTTTAAAAGTGGAAAACTCCAAAAAAGGTAAATTTTACCAAAAAATTCTGGGTTTGGTCTTTGGTTATAACTTGAACAGGCGCAGCCCAACATTCCGTTTCTCACCACACAGAGCTCATCTGAAGCGCAGTTCAGAGTGGTACAGTAATCTGAAATCGAGAAAAACATTAATGAGACCGACAGGCTGAATTGGGTGTGGTCAAAGAGACTAAGATGAGTACAGCAATGAAATCTATTGAAAAATGAAAACGTGGACCTTGGAGTAAAGAGGGAAAGTGGCTAAAGACAGAGGGAATAAAGGTTGGGATATGGGTGTGCAAAAAAAACCGGAGGGAATGGTCAGAGAGTATGACTGAGGGTCAATGGGTCAGAAGAAAATGAAACCAAAAATAAGTGGGTGTGGTCAAAAAGAATACGGCCTGGTCCACACTAAGTCGGGCATTTAAAAAAAACAGACATCTCTGCAGATATCTTTCTTTGGCGATGTAAAACTACAATTTATGTAGATAAAAGGCCCAAACACATAAATGTATTAGTTTTTACAGATACCCAGCCATGTGTGGATTTGGTCTTAAAGTAGTCATGGGTGTGGTCAGATTTTAAAAATTGTAGTTAGAGACTCAAGAAACATTCTGGTTTATAAGGTATTATTTACCAATCACTGTCGTAGTAGTAGTTGTAGTTGTAGTTGTTGGTGGTGGTGTTGTAATCTCTACGAGGTAAAAAGAAAATGAAAAAGAAAAAAAAAAAGATAAAAACTTAGATAACGTTAATAGTACATTAGTTAATTAATAGTACATGTAAATTTCACAGACAAAACCTCAGTGAAGCCACAATATTTTTATCAACATGTGTGTGTGTGTGTTTAAAATGACATTTGATCTAAGGGAATGTAAATTAGAGTTTTTGCTGGTGCCATTATAAAAAAAATGCAGTGAACCAAGAATTAAATGCAGTGTTTTTTTTACATCATGCCCCGTCTGTCTGCAGGATTTTTTTTTACTTCATCAGAATGTTTTAACACGTCTCTGTTTTCATTTCAATAACAGTTTTTTTATGCAGGACACAAATCAGCTTAAGATTCCTAATAAAGTTTCTGGGAACACGTTATCGTGAACTAAATGTAAACACGTATGATCTAAACCTGAAGCCGAGTTTGAAGCAGTAATCAAAATTTCACTCCAAATCCTGCTAAAGTTAAAACAAAAATTTAGGAGAACGGAGGTTCCTCAAATCACAAAACCTATTTATACTATATAGCACAAAGTAAATGGACATCTGTCTGTAAAATTTACACTGTGACACTTGGACCTACACAATTGGAACCTTCCTACATAAGTTTCACTAAAGTTAGATGCATGATGATATGAGTAGTAACATTAATATTTATTTCTACTGGATGAAGAGGTAAGTAAAAGAGGTAAAGTTCACCAGGTCTACTGCCAACTTCAAAAACCCAGCAACCAGCGATGCCAACGTTGGAGGTTGAACTGAGGGTAGAAAGTGAAGAAACTGGAATGCTGGTAAAAGCAAAATCCTTGATGCCATAACCAGCCTGTTGAGATCAATAAGAACAACGCTTATTAAAGGTTCTGAGATGAGAATCTTCTAATTTGGAAAAAACACCCTTCATGAAGAATCAGATCAGTTCTTACCCTCCATGCAAAAGAATCCATATCAGAGATGGATCCATAGTTCATGATGATGTAGGTAAGATTGTAACCATTGGTTGCTAAAACCAATTGTAATGTTGCAGGCTAAAAGAAAAAAATATACATTATTGATGCATTTAAATTAGAACAAAAGTTGAATGTTTAAACTTAGCACATACCGATGAACCATATCCAAGTGTTACTGAGGTCCAAGTGGAAACCAAGACATATGAAGCACTGAATCCAACATCAGGGTAAATAAAGTTGATTTCTGCTGTGACGAGGTCCAAGAGAGGTCCATTTGTGGCTTCTTCATAGTGCCAGGTTCCTCCAAGCCAAACCTCAAGGTCAGTCCACAGTGGAGCAATGATGTTATCATTAAGATTTGGATCAGGATATTCAACATTGACAGGTGGAACAAAGAACGAAATGTAGCCGTCCATGTCGAGCTGAGAGAAGAATAACATAGACGAGTTTAGACAAAATATTTTAAAGATACTACAGATGAAAAGATTATCTTCCGCTTATTCCTC
Organism: Xyliphius kryptos; assembly: GCA_025769995.1. Taxonomy (NCBI): domain Eukaryota; kingdom Metazoa; phylum Chordata; class Actinopteri; order Siluriformes; family Aspredinidae; genus Xyliphius; species Xyliphius kryptos. Next base: position 2,518 of record JAOUQT010301961.1, on the reverse strand, counting down.
TACCAGGGTCGTGGGAAGGTGGGGGGTTCCCAATTAATATCACAGTACAGTGAGATTTTATGTTTTGATGGTTCCGATCCATGGAATCCATGTTTTTGGACTGTGGGAGGAAACTGGAGAGCCCAGAGAAAATCTACGCAGACACGGGGAGAACATGGAAACTCCACTCAGTATGGGATTCAAACCGGGAACCCCCAGCGCTGAGAGGCGAACGTGCTAACCACTAAGCCACTGGCCGCCCATTAAATGATCATATATATTTATTCACAGCATCAACATTAAACATCAGAAATGATTCAGTGATGTTTAAATGGGTCGATGACATCAACATGGTTAAAATAAAATTAATTCTGAACACTTACATAGAACGTATTGAACATGTTTCCTCCGAATGGTACCGACAGCCCAGGCTGGAACTGCTGATAAGATCCATCACCGATGTTCAGCTGTACAGCGTTCCCTCCAACTGGGAAAAATGGTAGACCTAGAAGACAATTAGTAAACGATTATCAGTCTTTATACTGCAATCAATGAGATCCATGTTCTAAAAGCATATGAGGAAGAGGTTTTATTACATCTGTATTTGTACTATTAAAATTTCAATTATTGTACTAACCAACAGTTACTGAGTAAAACCTTTAGTTACAGGTAATTGTTGTAAATGATGTAAGGTGCAACATTCACATTTCTCTTTACTGAATAAAATAAGTTAAAGGGTTAATGTTCACCAGGTCTACTGCCAACTTCAAAAACCCAGCAACCAGTGATGTTGACGTTGGAGGTTGAACTGAGGGTGGAAGATGAAGAAATTGGGATGCTGGTAAAACCAAAATCCTTGATGCCATATCCAGCCTGTAGAGATCAATAAGGTAAAGTTTATTAACGGTTCTGAGGTGTGAATCTTTTGATTTGTAGAAACACATGTCATGGAGAATCATATCAGTTATTACCTTCCATGCAAAAGAATCCATATCAGAGATGGATCCATAGTTCATGAGGATGTAGGTGAGACGGTCACCATTTGTTGCTAAAACCAATTGTAATGTTGCAGGCTAAAAGAAAAAAATATACATTATTGATGCATTTAAATTAGAACAAAA
>JAOUQT010301953.1:0-15979 GCA_025769995.1 Xyliphius kryptos | reverse complement strand
CACCACCTCATGCTACCTCTATGGTGAGAGAACTGACAAAATGCAAAAGTGACCAAAACATCAGCCAGAAAGGATGATAAAGAAAAGGTGTGTGGTCACCACCTGCAGAAGCACTCCTTTATAGGGGTTGTCTTGTCAAGTGCCTCTCATTTCTACCTGTGTGGAAACAGTTTAGGGAAGGCACTTCCCTATCCCAGCCTGTATGTGCCCTACCAGAAAAGAGATAGATCCATTAAGGTATATGGATAGGAGTTTGTTCTAGAAATAGTTGAGGGGAATGCCTTCTACTGTCCCGACATATCTGTGCACCAGCAAAAAAAAAAAAAAAAAAGCTTGATTCATTAAGTCATGATATGGTGCGTTTGCTGTGGACACAGATTAAGGAAGGTGCCGTACATATTTCAGCATAATGTCCCTTTTTTATTTTCCTCTCAAGTCAGCAAGCACACATGCAGTTCTACAATTTTCATCATTACAGTGGCCTGAAACCCTGAGGTAATTATGGTTAACAACTGATATGCGGTAGTATACAGTGACAGAAACAGTTGTTCCAGCTCATCTGCCCCATCCCACTTTCATTTTCAAGCACATTCTCGCATATTCTTGTTAAATTGGTGGCTCTCGTGTGTACCTCATAAGTTGTTTAATGGACTTTAAATATCTTAATGATGACTGGGAGTTTTATTGCAAATGGCACCTGAGAGTTAATGTACTGCAAGATGAACGAGTTCAGCTTGGCACTGGACTCTTTGATTTAATCAAAGGAACCAGGTAGAACCAGCCCTTTGTAATAAAACATAATATTTATAAAGTCGACTCCAGTGTTCTCTAAACTGTCAGGGAACCTTCATAACGTAAAACCACATACATGCAGGATATTTAAACATTTAATTCATCTTTATGATAATGTTCTTTACATGTTAAAGGCTGACCACCCTGAAGATTTCACATCATTCTCAACTTTTTGGCTTGTCCAGCATTTATCGGAGCGTGATCCTTTGCCTTTAAAAGCAATGAAACAGTAGTAAAGATTATTTTAGATTAAAGGGACAAAGGTACCGTGTTATCTCTGTCAAAAAGAGAAAAACAAGCAAATTCCTAACCAAAAAAACAGCCCACAGTGGGAGATCCTGACCCACTTGCACACTGGTGTATTGCACTGCTATGAGTGGATCAAACGCAGCAGTACACACCTCAGTGACACTGCTGGACTGAGATTAATCCACCAACTAAGAACATCCAGACACCAGGCTACTGTAGGCAGCATCATGTCAACATGATGTCAACCTGATGAAAGATTAGAGCAAGTTTTTTTTTTTTTTTTTTGACATGGGGCCCCCTTCCTGTGCGGCTACTTAAAACCTGCAAAAAAAAAAAAAAAAAAAAAAAAAAAAAAAAAAAATCCTTACTACGGAAATTCTTACACGCTAAAACAATATAAACAGCATGCCCATTGAGAATATATTAACATTCCTGATTTAAATAAATAAGCCCTGTCTGTTTCTGCAAGCACATAGAAATACTCAATATCCCAGGTTCATTACCAATACCACACAAGGTAGACAGCAGGTCTACCTTCAGCCCTCTAGTGGCTGAAAAAACGAACTGCTAATGATTGACAGGGCAGTTCTTACCACACCTCCCCCCCCCTTATTTAATAAACTGTGGATTAGAGAGGACAAGCTGTTCAGAAATGAAATAGCCACTGTCATTAATTTACAAGGTGGATGTATGTAACAGAGTGTACAGTGAGTGAATACAGGGTTTAAAAACTCCAGCAGTACTGTTCCTGCTGTTTGTGATCAACACACAGGAAGACGCGGCATTTTTCTGAAAAATCCACCTGAGAACTGCTGCAACTGTAATCATCACATTCATGTGGCCTGTGTCTAATGCAGGTATGTTCGAAACCTGGCCAAATTTCAAACCCTGGCTTATAATGTGTTATTTATGGCTCGCTAGCTCTGACAATATTAAATAACTTTTAATTTTTTTTTTATGTAATTCCATCTTTTAACATGACAGCACCATCCTGATACCCTCTGTGTCGGCCTCTGTGCCTCTGGCAGAATTGAGAACAAATCATCAGACATTCAGAGGCAGGGGGCAGAGGTGTGGCTCTCTAAAATATGTATTTTAAAGAAATCATATTGTTTCTTCGTTTAATTATAAATGCCTAATTTATTAAATGTGTTAAAAACTGCAGTAGCACTGATTTAAAAAATCTATAAAAGAAATCAAATAAACTTCTGCATCTTAATTTTCATACATTTCTAAAATAGCGTACACACACGGGTTCTAAATAAAACATCAGATATTTGTAAATATAGTATTGCCACTTTGCTTTGATATTTTCCTGTGACACCGTGCTACGTGTGCCCTCGCATCCCATGCTGTATGTATAGGTATATCTTAAGGTAATACTTGCATCAGGCATAATAATGGGAATATATAATAGGAATTGTTAGCAAGATCGATTAAAAAAAAAACATTGCCGCTAGATACAACATAAGTGTTAACTAAATAGCCATTTAAGTAGTAAGCAATCGCAAAATGCAGTCGTGGTTCCTCTGCAGGACTTGAATCAGTTTCCTTATTCTGCGTCCAGAACGCTGCTCCGACGGCACTTTGTGACAAACGAATCTGAAACTTTTTAGATAGTTTTAACAAACTGACATTTACATCAGAATTGTAACATTTTCTTTTATGTATAACCAGGGGCATCATGCACATTAATTGCAGCCTAATGGTCCAGCTATGGTTAGCCAATATGTTTGTTCAATGTTATCTGACTCTACAGATATGCAGGAATTGTGTCGTTGGAGTTGTTCATGTCTGAATGGCTTACATTAAGTCCCACTGCCATTTGAAAAATAAAGGCAATTGTGAATATAAAAATTGTTAACTAGTGAATTTTCATATAACTTTTGTGGTGAAAAAATGTCTAATTTGGCTTGCTTTGCTTAAAGTTTTGCATACCCCAGGTCTAATGCAAAACCTCTTCACCATAACGGCTTGTCATACCAACGCACCTGTACGACCTACGCAGACAGGAGGGGTCCGATTGATCCGCCACCGAAATCACCGTTGATATCCACCCACTGGAGGATGACATCTCTTCCACAGAAAGCCTATTTGCTTTCTTGAATGCATAGTTCACCCTCTAAATGAGTGCAGCCGGTTAATTGGCATCATGAAATAAAGTGGTTGATTATTTAAAATCAATCTAAATGGTCCCACGGTATCAAATGGCATTGTCACAGTTGCTTGTCTTTTTTTTTTTTTTCACTCTTCCTCGAGCTTTAGCAGCGTGTGCTGCATAGCGAGAAGCCAACGCCATCCCATTAACACATGTTGTATTTTTAATCAAGGTTGGACCACAGACATATTTTGGAAACCGAATTAACGCACCAAGGTCCTCTACCAAACTAAGCGCCCTGGTAACTGGTTCTTTGAGCTTTTGTAGATTACAAGCATCCCACCAAGCCTCATCTGAGGGGGTAGAAAGGCAAAGAAAAGTGTTTTTGTGTCTCCCTAATGCAATTTCCAGCAATGTATTTTTATCCCAGAGCAGCAGCCTGCTTCCCACCCCTCAAAAAAAGAGGTCTGTGCCGCTGTAATTCTGACTAAAGCTCTAATTTCATTTTGGAGCTCCATTAACAGAAGTCATAATTATCCCACCTTTATTATGTTAATTAATAGGCTGATTTCTAAAAAAAAATAATTACCCTTGTCTAAAGTTTGATTAGTAAATGGGTGTTTTCTGGTCTCGCTTTTTTTTTACCGACGAATAGAAATTAAGCACCAAATTCAGAACTGGGGAACTAAAAAGGACCCTTAGAACCAAACCCGCGAAAATTGGCACACATTCGCCCCGCATGTGCCAATTACTACATGACAGTTCATACATAAAGCAGAAGGATTTTTTTATTTTTTTTTAAAAAGCATCAGTCTATTTTTTAGCACGAGTGCCTTTAATTGGAGCGCTTTGCATCTCTTATCTGATAAGCATGACATAATTTGAAAGTCTTTGTTGCTTTTAACCTCCGCGCAATGCGAGCGAATGGAGCAGAGTGAAGTCATTGGTGTTTAAGACAAAAGCCAAACTCAATGCTTCCTGCTTATTTTGCAGACAAAAGCCAAGCGAATGAAATGCAAGAGCAGGCAGGGTACAATAGGCCATCTAAATGAGTGGGAATGAGTTAGTGGAACAAAAAGAAGAGAGCTGGATGAAAAAGGACACTGTTTAAAAGACCCCGTGGATTAGTCGCCGATGGACACCGGTCCAATTCTGTGACTTGAATGAGACTCTCAGGCCAATCAAATCCGATTAAACCAGACTCTTGACTTCCAGCGGTGGTCGAGCTCGAACCGGGACGCATTCGCTTCTGGAAGCTCATTACAGCTAAATGAGGCCTGGAAAGATAACCGCGCGGTCTGCTCCCATTCGCCCTGATAGCATCAGACTCCGAGGGGAAAAGGTCAGGAGATTCAAAATAAAGCATAAACCCAATTTAACAGAAAAAACACATAGAAGGTTATGGGGTTCTGTAATGACTCTCTTTGTTCTTTCCACTCGTGCTGAAATTAGTTTGTTCTGGTGCTGGTTCAACTGCATGCAACAGATAGAGGCTTTTGTAAAGGCACTCAAGCTCATTGTTTGAAAATAAATGCCAGAAAATAAGAACACACATGCACACTAACATGGTGACAATGCACCAGATCACAGGTTAAGGCTTTTAATCTGCTTTGTAACAAACAAATCGTATTGTTAGGTACGTTGCAGCAGGGGATACAAACAAATTGTTCACACCAATATAATTGGTTGATCATGGGGAAGATAACTGATCCATATGGGGAATGTAAGTTCGATAACTGCTACCTTTATAAACACCAGTGCATAGCAGCGAGGTGGAGGGGGGTGGGGGGGGATTAGCTCAAGCAAACAAACATCTGATACACAACAGATTGATAAATCATATTTAATTTAGTGTTAAAGTACAGAAGCAACTTTTTCAACTATCCACAGCATAGTATTCGGGTCAGATGTGAACCAGAACTTAATGTGATGTCCATGTGTATCTGCTGATTTTTATAGGATTTTAAAATGTGAGAACCTCTGATTATATAGATGGAAGTTGCAGTTCTACAATCACAAACTGTAGTCCATCCTTTTCTCTATATACAGTACCGATCAAAAGTTTGGACATGCCCCCTTCTTGCTCCAATCTGTTTTCGTTATGTCTGTTTTTGTTAGTCCCCTGTTCTATTTTTCTCTTTTCTATATTGGTAAAAAGCATCACAGACCAGGTATAATTTGGGTGGTGTATTGTCAGTTCTGCTGTGACAATGATGCAGTGAGGGGATTTTAGGACAGCAGTTCTGCTGTAGTTACATTCCATCATTTAGCGGACGCTTTTGTCCACCACAATTCGGTAGTTAAGGAGGAACCAGGTACACTCTAGTATCGTCAAACCTGAGCGATCAAGCTTTTATTTTATTAATTTTTTACAAAAAAGTAGCTGTGGAAGAAATGTGTTTTGAGAAGTTTCTTAAAAATTAGTCACAGCCTTATGAACAGTTTTGGGAAGATTGTTCCACCATTTAGCAGCGGTGAACAATTTAGAGTGAGAATTAGTGCCACAGTGAGGTTGAATCACCAGGTGCCATTCATCATTACAGAACAGTGAACAAGTTGGAGTGTATTCAGTAAAGATAGATTGAAGGTAAGAGGGGTAAGATCCAGAGACTGTCCTGTAGGTCAGAGTCAGTACCTTGTACTGAATGCAGCAGCTACAGGGAGCCAATGGAGAGAAAAGAGACATGAGTTCGCTTGGGCTGGTTGAACACAAGTCGGGCTGCAGAGTTTTAAACCTACTGTAGAAGCCTGATTGTGGAAGCTGGGAGACCGGCAAGTAAAGAATTACAAGTCAAGCCAGGATAGGATGAGGGTTTGGACCAGCAGCAGACCATAAAACCTGCTCTGTGATGGTACTATCAGGGTCCTGACTATTAGAGAACAGAGTACAATAGTATGTTCTCTAGTCCACAAATAAATGGACTACAGTCTGAAAATGTAAAACTATGAAGAACTACAAAGTCCATCTTTACGGCAAGCGGAAATGATACAATGGCAAAAAGGAGACTTTTGACCAAAAAATCTTACTGTATAGAATGCACTTTACAATCAGAGGTCAACCAAAATTATTGAGTGCAGACTTTTCTTAAAGCTCTTAAATAAATAAAAACATCACAAGATCATGAGGTCACAGAGTGCACAGTGGCATGACACTGGGTGGTGAACATGTGAATTCACAAGCAATTCTAAACTGAGTTGGTCTTGGTTTTTTATGGTGGTGAACAAAACTCAAAAACTTCAGTGTCTCAACAGTTTTTTTTTTTAGCTCTCCCTCTTCCATGGTTACTGTCATTTGATGAGACGTCATAATTCATAATGTTTTTTTGTAATAGTACTTGTTTCATCGTGCCACCATGTGTTGCACGTGCAGGATTATGTGGCATATATTGTGGAAATGTACTGCACACTGATGTCTCACCATGTCGGAGTAACACATGATCAGAGATGTTCTGCTGTACCGCGGTATGTAATCTGTTCCAACAGATGGACCATATGGAACAATTCTTTATAACACTTCTTTGCTTACACATTGATTTAGTTGACTCGGTTTCCTTCATTATGCAAGAAATCAGCGTTTTTTGGTTTTTTTTTTTTTTTATCCTCACTGAAGAGCATCTTGTGTCTACGATACATACGACACACTTCATCATCAGCGAGGGTAAAAACCCTCATTAGATCCCCAACTCACTTTGATGCACGTTGTTTAGAGCGCCGCCATTCCAGACACACGTCCACTACGTTTGCTGTTCTGTCTGTGATGAGCCCATCCTCGGGTCTCGAGGCACGCCAGCCGAATACAGAGCGTCTGATATTTACCCATGGACATGGCATACAGCATCAACCCACTTTGTCATTAGCCCCTGTCGTTCCTCGTGAGCCAGGGCAGGTGCTAATCAGCATGCTAATTTGTTACATTCAGTGGTCGCATGAACTGCAGAGATGAAAGCCAGGCTTAACAGAAGAGGGAACCAGAAATAGGGGCGGGACGAGGTCCAGCAGGGCTCCCGCTCAGGGCCCCTCTGACTCATTATGACGTCCGCCGCTCTCTCTCATTATTGTGATTATGTCTTCGAGCGTTCAACAAGGCGCAAACAGAGTAGCACACGGGCAGCCAACACTTCAGAGCAGATTGTTTTTAGATTGACTCTCTTAAACATCCCTGCTGCAGGTCGGCGGAATTAGCGTTCGCTTAGTTTCAGGTTTAACCCTCTCTCCACCACGCTCACCTTGATCCAGCCTGCTGGAAAATTGAGCTTCAGTCGGTGGAATGTTGTGTTTCTCTTTTCTTTTTTTTTGCACACTCGTGCTCAGTGTGTTATCACAGGACATTTTAATCATTGTCAGATTAATCCAGCATAAGACTGGAAAGCAGCTTAGTACAAATAGTGTATTTAATTTCCTGGGTTCACACCAGCATGGCGTCACGAGGTTCCTAACTCGTCTGCTTCCTCTCGTTTTCCACACTTCCTTTGCCGCCGTTAAAGGAGTTGGGTGTAATTAATCTACAGTATAATCTTGCATACTGTGCATTCTGACGGAGTTTATAAGTGTTCAAAGGCTGCAGCGATTTCCCAGCAACCTCACACCTTCACAAAGGCTGGGACAGGAAGGAGGGTGACAGGACGAAAAGTAATAGGCGTGAGAGCAGTGTGTAATTTCAGTGTGCGCCTTATTGTTGTATTTCAGTGATACGGTACAGATTGTGTCAGTTCTTTCACAAGTACGCAATTTAAAAGTTAGGACACACCTCCTCTTTGCACTTATTGTCCATGTGATCAGTTCCACTTACTATACAGATGGACTTTGTAGTTCTACCATCTGTTTGTAAACTACAGTTTTAAGTGTGTACTTTGTTCTCTAATGGTCAGAACCACAATGTTACCACCAAAGAGCAGGTATTATTGGGTTGGTGAATTATTCCTATCCCAGAAGTGTCACTGAGGGGTTTCAATGGAACTACAGCATCACTGCTGCACTAAAACCCCCTAAGCAAATCAGTTTCACTCCAGAACAATCCACCACCCAAAGTATACCCGTTTTGTAATGCTCCTTACCAGTGGAGAACTAAGAACCGACCGGGGATTTACAAAAACAAGAAAACAGGTGGACTAAAGTCTATAATCTGGTCTATAAGGAAGCAGGGGGGTGTGTCCAAAATTTTGATACTTTATTATTTATGTCATATTCAGACTATTTACCGTATTCCAGTTCCCTTAAAGAAATATAGCAGGATCTTTGTTTTACAGCAATTAACAGCATTTTTTGTTTTAGAGCCACTTACAAAAGGGCTTTTTACTCCTTAGCAAACATTTCCGCGTGCAAGTACAGATAGCCTACAGCCCCAGAATATCAATCAGCCCAAATGAGTCGGCAGAGGTAGCAACTCGCAGAGTAAGGAGCAGAGGGCGAGACGAGTTTAAGGATTCCAGCATCATTTTAGTATAGAATCAGACAGGACAACGGATTCAGAGTTAATTTAACACGGTGTGAAGGTTTAATCTTTCAGTACATGTTTGCTTTAGTTGCTATTCGGTACTTTAAGATGGGTGTAGTGTATGTTCTTAAGACTCTTTGTGTTATTTAAAGAACTCGCCACCACTGTTGTGCTGACTATAAATGTACTTCCTCACACCGTAATAAACACCAATTAAACATAATCAACCAAAATGCATTGGACAACTCCAGGTCTGATCTGTAGCCTCTCTCAGTTGCAGATGCGTTTATTTAATGCGACTCAAGTACGATAGCAAGACTACTTGTCCCACCCCATCCCCCGATTGGAACGTTTGAAAAACAAAATTTAAAAATCTCTTTACTTGACTATGAGGTTCTATGGATCAGAATCACTGTAAACTGGACTACGGTCTCTAAGGGAACCGCCAGAATAGACACTGAATCAGAGTGAGGATGTGTGTGTCCGTAAAGTGACGCACAACGTTTTGGCTGAGTTCCACCGAAACTCTGTTGCATCACTTGCCTTCCTCTGTGTACAGATCTATAGGTGGTCAATCCCTCGGCAGAGAAAACACATCGATCGGCCTCTTTACGCTTTACAACCTTTAATCTCCTGAAACGTCGCCGGGTCCCCTGGGGCTTTGAACACACTTTTACACAGGACCTTGAAGAAGGAAACGCTAATGCTGAACTACTCGGAAAATCCATCCCAACCAAACAATTCCTCTGAAAATCCTCTGACAACAAGACGATGCTCTAATTCTTCTTTGTTGACATGCGCCCTTTTTGCTCCACTTATTGTCCATGTGATCAGGTCCACTTACTGTAGAGATGGACTTTGTAGTTCTACAATTACAGACTGTAGTCCATCTGTTTGTGGACTACAGTTCCTACTGTGTACTCTATTCCCTGATGGTCAGGACCCTAAGATTATCATCACAGAGCAGGTGTTATTTGGTGCATGCATTATGCCTATCACAGCAGTATCACTGTGGTGTTTAAATGAAAGCAGCAGAACTGCTGCACTAAAAACCCCTCACCGCATTAGTGTCACTGCAAAACTGACAAACAATACAGCACCCAAATTATACCTGTAATGAGATGCTCCTGACCAATAGAGAACAGAGAACCAACAGGTAACAAAAAAAACAACAGATGAACTACAGTCTGTAATTGTATAACTACAAACTATAAAGTCCATCTACATGGTAAGTGGTGAACATTTTTGAGATACATAGAATTATGTTCTATGTGTGTGGTCTAAATATTTTAATAGTAGTGCACTATTTTAATAGTGCAAGTCTATAACCAGTGGACGAGCCAAACTGCAGATTGAAGCCACTCAAACTCACTGTTAAGATGAAAGCAGGAGACAAAACTGTCAAAACAAATGTTGAAATAGAGGAACTGTGCTTTAGAAATTGTGCTTTTGCCATTACCCCAACCTAAGCAGTCATTTTGGTTACATAATACCCTTTGGAGGCTGCTATAGAAACAAGATAAAGGGCATTTGAATGAGTCGGCACGCTGTCCCCGATTCGATGGAAAAAAATAGCTGCTTCTATATTATAAGAACCTTCCCATGTCTGTCATGACCACGGCATAACTCTGATATAGGCTTTCTTAAAAAAGTACAAATATTAGGTCAGGAGTGATAGGATTTTAAGTGCTTATCAAATATTGATTAAAGCCCCAAGGACCCTAAATCTGTGATTGCTTTCTAATTAGGTTAATGTTGGTCTTGAGGGCCACAGTACACAGTTTGAATAATAAGAGCAGAACTTCTTTTAATGTGAAGTGGGTGGTCCTAATCAGGGATACGGGTTCTATAAGCCCTTCATTAATGTAATGCTGTATTACTTTTTTTACTTCCCTTCAGCTCAAAAACTGTGTCAGGATTGAAGAGTCAGTCCGAAACCGAATACATGTGCAAGATGGAGTAGGTAAATACTGTTGTAGCTTACAGTGGTGTTGGAACAGAAAGAGGGCCTTACCCAAACTATTCAGACAAAGTTGAAAGCCTACAACTATACAAAACAAACAACTATTCAGAGGTAGGCTTGTGGTTAAGAAGCAAACCTTGTGACCTGAAAGTCCCGGGTTCCATATACCAGGTCCCAATTTGGTCTATGGCTTAAGGGTCCTTGGGCAAGGCACCTAAATCCAATTGATCCAGGGATGTCCACCATTGCAGGCACATGTGCTCACGTTACGTGTGTGTACTCCATGAGTCTGTGTCTGTTGTCTCATGCATGGTGTTATCTCGATAGCAATTGGTGCATAGTTAGCGTTGTGGAGGGGATGACATAGGCGCATGCCTAGTGTTATCTCGATAGCGATTGGAACGTAGGTAGCGTGGAGGTGGTGGCAGGGGTCAGCAATAATAATAATAATAATAATAATAATAATAATAACAACAAGTCTTTCAGTAAGTCCTGGTGAACCAAGAGTTCAAACCGAAACTAGTGAGCTGTATTTATTCTAACTTTGTACTGTTTCATTATTTATCACTGCCATATAAATCTTTTTTTGTCATCCTCGCAACTCAAGCGCACGACCCATCTTAACTGTCTGGCATTAAGTAAGTGGGTAATTGCTCGTTTTTTCTGTTTGTTAACTGAACAGATGCCCCCTTTTGCTAGAGCCACCAAATTACCCAGACCCTCATTAATATTGCTTAGCAACATGCTTCACTAATCCCACGAAAAAAAATATATTAGATTTCTGTCTTCAGTGGACTGAAATTTACCACCTATTAGGACCACAGAAAGGACATGCACCGAGTGGGCCAGCATAATTTGCTCATTACCCCAGAAGCTTGCAAATCTATAAAACAACGGCTCTGAAAAGGTTTCTTTCCCGCCCTCCATTTCCACTTCCTCGACTGCTGTTTGTCTCCCCCAGTCCCCATCTGTCGAGAATACATAAGTGAAGTGCATTATTTAGCATTATTTAACAATTAGCGAAGAGTGTACTAAGTGGCTGACTTTAATGATCCATAAAATCATTTTTAGTGCAAACGCATATTATTACGGCGGTGATGTACTGGACCAAAGTGCTGCTCTGATGTAGTTTATTGGTTGGCACGAGCAGGGACACATTAGCCAGATATTTCTGACTTCTGAGACACAAATGACAGAGCGCTGAAGATATTTTGTGAGCACGACAGGGAGTCAGCTGTACTTCGGATTAGCGGCGTTTCCAGCCGTTTGGCTCTCCGACAGCGGTGGAGCATTCGAACGGCGCACTGGGTCCTTCCCGCTTTAATAATAACAGTATCTGTCTGTAGCACGCCACTAATTACAGGGCCGCTGCCAGCATTTTTCTTTTCATCATGGACTTCAAATAAATAGCTTTAATAGATATTTATCCAGCGATAACGGCCAGATTGTGGAGCCTGCAACAGATTAGGGGCTGATATTTTTTGCAGAACACTGACGTGGGGAACAGCGTGAGGGGCTCACTCCATCGAGTGACTTAATATCGTCACATCAGCGCGTCCTCTACAAACATGCTGCATGAAATACAATCTACAGAACCGCATGGAGCGGCACGCTCCGTCTGGATAAGCCATATGGGATGGATCTGGATCGGGGAGATGGCATTTGGCTGAGCACAAATAGTCTCTCATGAGGTCAGAGGTGGAGGTAGATACCTTCATCCTCAGGGTGGCCAGTCAGTTCCAATTACTATTATTTTCATGCCCTGCAAAAAAAGAGGCAATCCTGTTTTAGGTTACAGACACACTATAAATAAGGTGTGCCCACACTTTTCTGCCCTGAGATCTACTTTTTCCAGTGGACAGGTCATCAAGATGTACCATGAATCATCTTATTTTAAAACTTTAGTGTTTGATGATATAATCACAATAAGTAATATGTTTTCTTGTGGGGGGAAAGGCTGATTCACCTAAAGTAGGTTGATCCAAAAAAATATTATGTCAAATATATTCCACATTTTCTTATGTTTGGATACTTCAGCCAGCAAGTTCCAAACTTACCCAATCTCCACTCTGTCGGACACATTAACCCTACTGTAAGGGGGGGGGGGGTGGTTGGAAAGAATAAGGATCAGAGGCAGGAGTTCACCAACAGAAACATCCTTTCCTCAGATCACAAACATGACTGCAATCACACATATCGGGCTTTACAGTATTCTAACGTAACCGCGATGTCAACGTCGCACCAGTCCTGTCAGTCAATAGGTGTCTTCCTGAAACTGACAGTAGGTCTGGTAGTTGAGCCTCACTCCATCCTCAACCGAAAAAAAGTCCCAAAATTCATCTTTGATGACACCAGCCCATACCAGTCTGAGTCGAAGTGGAGCTCTCTGCCCTTTACCGATCCAGCCTCAGACCCAGCCATCTGGACCAACATTAGTCATTCTTATTTCATCAGTCTAAAACCTTAGAAAAATAAGTCTTAAGACATTTCTTGACTAAGTCTTGAAATTTTAGCTCATGTTTCTTGTTAAAAGATGGTCATTTTTCAGCCTTCTTACTTTGGCCATGTCTCTGAGTATTGCGCACCTTGTGCCTTTTGATACTCCAGTAACGTTGCAGCTCTGAAATTTGGCAAAACTGGTGGCAAAAGGCATCAAGGCAGCTTCACACTTGATTTTTCTTTAATTCATGGGTAGTTATTTTGCTCATATAGGGTGTTGATGTCATTAGACCACACCCCTTCTCATTAGAGAGATGCACATCACATTTCATAAAAAGTATAATGTGATCAAAATACTAATTTTCCTAAAAATTCTACACACAGTGTACATCCCAATCTCATCAACCGATCTCTCATATTCAGCAAGTGGAAACCTAAAAGGATCTTCCCCAAACTGTTGGCTCCAATCAGTCACACGGTACAGGCCTGGTTAACTATAAGCGGTATGCACTGTTTGAACATCAACAAAAAATGTGGACTCCATTACACCACCTGAAGGCTAAGCGACATTATGCGCGTTCCATAATGCGGGGTGTAAAATTTGGATTTCGCCGGGCACAACGGCAACATATGCAGCATGAAAGAACTTCTTTGCCCAACACTGCTAGGAATACCGATCACGTCCCATTAGCCTCAGCATGGACGCCTGCACTCCTAGCACTTTATCATGGCACTTACAGAGCTGCAGCATTATCAAAGAAAGTAATTAGATTTAATTACTCCAATTATGTCCAAATGAAAGCGCAATGATGTGGGCACATGCTACAGCAGCAGCAAGTTATAGACACCAAGGGTCCCAATTGCCTTTCTCTCTTTCAAGTAAAGTACACAGGGGGTGCGGGGGGTTGGAGGCGAAAAAGCAAGTGCTATGACTATTTTTGCTCTGTACAGAAACCCTGCAAAGCTCCTTCATTATGGTTTTTCGGTTCTATTACAACCTATGTTCGAGAGAAAATGAGAAAAATGCAGGCTTCCCTCTCACGGCTGATTATTCTCACCATGATAGCCTTGTTTCGAAAGGTCTTGATTGTATTACAGGACTGGAAGTTTGATTAAAAGAGTACGGGGGAAAAAAGAAACAAAAGGAGGGGGGGGGGGGACACAAAAAAAAACACACACACAACACACAGGAACGAAGGAGCCCAGAAAGGTTGGGGTCTGCTCTCTAGCGATTGCAGTTGTGCAGGCGAGGGTATCGAAGCATGAATTATCTATTAGTTTGACTGATATAACGGCAGGGGAGCCATTCTGAAACTGGAAATAGACATATACATCATGGACTGCGTAGCTGCATGGCACTTTTGGTTATACCACAAAGCACGCCGAGGGCATGTGTCACTATAGCAACCCGGGTGATTAGTGACTTAGCCCAATTATCCGGTGTTATTTTTATTTTTAAAAATCACAGGCTTCACAGATGCATGCGACTTTAGTAGATCACACATTGACACAACAACGGCATGGGAAGGGGAATCTGTGATAACTCCTTGATTCACTTAAAAAGCCCGGCGGATCAACACGGCTGTGTGGTATTTCATCACGCAGGAGTGAAAGGTCAAGTGATAATTACAACAAAATAACACAATTCCAATTGACATGGATGTTACACCACATTACGACGTAGACCGCAGAGAAACCGCAAAGCCGCAGGTCCAAGAGGCCTCATCAAGACGACGGTACATGGATGAGAGAACCAAATAATCATGACTGAAACATATTATACACAATGTTAAATGCTGGATATTCGAGTGCACTGCATTGTTCCGCTTGTAAGCACCTCCGCTATGCATTGTGGAGTTTAACATATGGCAGTTTCAGGATTTTCCCCTCCATCAACACTCCCCCACAACTGTGTACTTTGAATGCAGCCCAAGGCCTTCTTAAATCTGCAGGGAGCATTGTCTTTTGCAGTGGTAACAGCCCTTGTATTCTCCTCACTATGTACTCAAACGTACCACGTTTGCACTTCATCACTATGGAAGGAAGGAATTGAAAGAGCTCCCTAAGATCTTTTGATGTCTAACAAGCAGTCAGGAGGGAACTTCCGAGACACATTGGAGCCTAAAGAGAAGATATGAATGATATAACCAGAGCCTGGCTATAAAAAAGGGTATTTTTAACATTATTTGATTTGAACACAGAAATAAGAAACTGTTTAAAAATAAACAAATCCGCATTACACTAAACAGCCATGAACCTGGAACCTTCTGAAATACAACTTATATTTGGTCATTTAGTGGGTGCTTTCATCCCAAATGACTTACAAGTATCCCCAACTTGGTTAGGGTCAGAAGACAAAACACACCATATAGCACCTCTGGAGCAACAAGCGTTAAACATGTTGCTCATGGACCTGCATTGGTAACTTCAGTGGATCTGGGATTTGAACGCACAACCTTCTGACCCAACACCCCAACCACTGAGCTACCACACCAGTTTGTGGTAGCACTCTGTGGCCTAGCTCTTCCCCATGGTACTCACCCAACAATGTGCGGTGGACCACAATCTTGCTGAAAGAAAAAAAGCCTTTCCGTTGTGTTTTCCCAAATTTAAAAGCACATCCAATAGATGTATAATAAACACAACTGGGTGCTTGAGACTACATAAAAGACCCGTATCAAATAAATAAGAGGTGTGTCCTAATACTTTTGTCTGTTAAGTGCATGCAAGAAAACTCCCTGCCATGCGAACTGAGGATTTTCAGAATGTGCACGAAAGCTTACAGCTTTTATGCTTTGGCCTTGGTTACACATATGGGCAGGGCTTAAAATGGCAATACTGCAAAGCCAAGATGGATAACGTTGTAAGCTTGGGATTTCATGTAACACACTGCAGTGTGATTTTAAAAAGGTACAGTTATATGCAAAAGGGGGCCGCACGGTGGCGTAGTGGGTAGCACGACCGCCTCTCAGCGCTGGGGGTTCCCGGTTCGAATCCCTATCTG
>JAOUQT010301930.1:0-15982 GCA_025769995.1 Xyliphius kryptos | reverse complement strand
TAATCCACCTTCTGCCATGAGTAAGGCCGAAAGGTGATTCATGGCGTTAAAAACACAGACAAACAAACAAACAAACTCTCTCTGATGGTACATCTACAAGGTGGAGCAATGAGGTGTATGTATCTAATGTGCAGGGTACAGTGAGTGATAAAGGGTTGAAAAACATAATGCTGTCTCTGAACCATCACCACCACTATAACATCAGTGTCAGTGCAGAACTGAAAGTCATCCACCATCCTAATACCCGCTCTGTGGGGGTATTGATCATCAAAGAACAGAGTAAAGGGGACTAACAAAGTATGTAGAGAAACTGATGAACTACAGAATGTAACAATAAAGTTTGGTGGAGCTGATATAATGGACAGTTAATATAGAAGCATGGTGAGGTGTTAAAGTGGCCATTGAATGTATTGGTTATATTATCTGTTAATTCAAACTAAACAAAGTGGGCACAGTTCTCATATTGTAAAAGGGCATTGTTCTTGTGATATTGCTCTTGTTTACACTTGGCATGTTGTGCAGATCTGGTTACGATTCGGTGCAGTCACAATGTTTATATGAAGACACGAGTAACAAAGCATGCTGGTTGGTGCAGCACATTAATGTAAAGCCTTTCTGTGTCTTTTCCATTAGAAATAATTCATGAAATATTCATGACAATAACAGGAGGGAGGATTATTCTAGTGCAGTGAAACTCGATCAGAATGGGTAATGTTATCTACTGCAGAGGGAGTGCTGCTGATTGAGGGTGGGAGGAGACCAAGGTCTAAATCGGGAATCAGTCTCAACAAAGGCCCAGGGAATCTGTGCTGTCAGTGCAATGAAATGCAGAGTGGAGAATGGATGGCATCCTGGTGTAATTAAATGATGTGGTGGTCCATCTCTCTCACCCATGTATTGCATTTGCTAAACTCCAGCTGCATTTCATAATGATCTGGGATATGAGTAACCACTGAAGGAGGCATGCCAGCAGCACTTATTGAACACAAAATGCAAATCTGTGAACTTTTAGTTATTTTGTTATCTCACCCACACTGCCCTAGAGCTTGAATAAATGCACTTTCCTAAATGGCTTGAAATCTGAGGCATCCATTTAAAATTTTAAGAAAAAAGGGCCTGAAATGTGTGATCTTAAAAGTGCTATGCCTTTGCTACAGCAAATAAATTTTCACTTTGGCACTTCAGTCTTAATAAAAATGTAATCAATAATTATAACCACACAGGACTATATGTATCTCCCAAAATCTATTTATTTTAAACTTTGGTTTAAGCAGTTGTAAGAAGGAAAAAAATCAATAGACTGTAGATGTGGACAATCTAACAATAAGAAACATTCAAAACCCTTGTCAGCAATTACAGACGTCCATTATATTTACATTTAGTCATTCACTTTTATTCAGTACAACTTACAAATGTGAGAGCAACACAAGTCAGTAGTTAAGGGGAAAGCAGCTACACTAGTATCGTTATCCAATCAGGCTGTTTTTTTTAAATAGCAAGTGCTGGTGGAAGAGATGCGTTTTGAGAAGTTTCTTAAAAATGTTAAGGGACTTAGGTTTAGGGACAGTGTTGGCAAGATCATTCCACTATTTAGTAATGGTAAACAATATGGAGTAAGAATTAGCGCCACGGTGAGCTGGAATCACCAGGCAACATTCATCACTAGCGCAATGAACAAGTTTGAGTGTATTTTGGAAAGATGAATTGAAGTTAAAAGGATGCAGATCCAGAGATTGTCCTGTAGGCCAGATTCCGTGCATTGTAGTGAGTGGTGCAGGTACAGGGAGCCAATAGAGTAAGGAGTAATGGAGTGACATGAGTTGACATGCTTGGGTTGGTTGAACACCAGTCAAACTACAGACTTTTAAACCGACTGTAGCGGCCTGATTGTGGAAGCAGGGAGCCTGGCAAGCAAAGCATTACAATAGTCAGACCAGGATAGGATGAGTGCTTGGACCATACTGAGTAGCCTGTTCAGTTTAGAAACATTTGATTTTACTGATGTTTTACAGAATTATTCTACAAGAAAGAACAGTTTTAGTGACCTGATCAGATAGTTTAAGATAAGTATCAATTGTGAAACCAAGGTTAAAGACCGAGTCAGTTGGAGAGATTGTGGGAGGTCAGGTTATGATGAATTGAGAGTTTAGCAGGAATTATGAGAAGCTCTGTTTTTACCAAATATAATTTAAGATTATGGGCCTTCATATAAACAGATATGTGGGGCAAAACACTCCTCTGATTTAAGATGGAGGCATGTTCAGGGGCAAAAGACAGAGGAAGCTCAGTGTCATCAGCAGAGCAACGGTAAGAAAAACCAGGCGCCAGAATGACGGAGATCAGCCATGTCATGTACAAGTCCCAAGTACTGAGCCCTGAGATCTCCAGTGAGTACTTGGTGAGAGTTTGAAATATCCCTATGTTTTGATATTTTGAAGGTCTCTCCTGTTAGATATAATTAAAACCATTCAATTTTCGTACCAGAGAAGCCTAGTTTGAATAGAGTAGACATTAGAATCTGGTGATTTACTGTATCGAAAACTGCAGAGAGGTCCAGCAGGATGAGAACAAAGGATTTGAGTTAGCTTTGGCAGATTTAAGTGCATCAGCCACAGAAAGCAATGCTGTATCGGTGGAATAACCAAACCTAAAACCAAACTGATTGGGTTCAAAAAGGTTGTTCTGTGTAAGAAACCTGAAGACCTGTGTAGCTACCACACATTTAAGCATTCGAAGGAAAAGCAAAATGATCTAAAAGGAAAAACTATTATTTACAGGGCTTTATAATGCCCATAGTACTTACATAATTAGGAAATATATAGAAAATTAGCAGTTAATTTGTTCAAATTATGGATAAGGCACAAGGTATGATGTCATCTCGCATGTTAGATATCACTGGCTCAGAGAACCGGTTGTTGGTCACTGATCATTACCATTATTGTCTTTAAAAACCTATGCAGGTATGGGGATCAAATGTAACTTCTATTCATCACCTGTTACATCTTAGCGCTTATCATAGTGCACAGAGTTAGGTAGCTGTCATTGTTATTTGCTAATAATTTTTGTCTTTTAGGTTAACAATACTATATTGCTTTTTAAATGGCAATTTGATCAGCCTTATATGCGGTTTGCATCTGGTTTTGAATATCCATAACCCAAGGTCATGACATATGCAAAACAGTTTAAGCTCTTTGATTATCTCACAAACCTCAGTGAATGATAATCACAGAGGGCACAGCTGGCACTGATGGTGTCAGTAAGGAGGTGAACGAATGTGCTCTGAGATGTCAATCATTGCATGTATAATACCTGATTCCAAATTCTTAGGCTGTAGAACCTGTCAAGTTGGGTGTTTTGTCATTACATGATATGTTAGGTGAAGCTAAATATTTATTGTCTGGCTTTGATAATAAATAAAACATCACAGCACCCATCACCTTAGGTTTGGGATATTGGTAATGACCTAAAGATGCTTATTGGATATCTGATTATGTTCTAACAGACGTGCGGATGTTTCACAATTTAAGCCACAATGTTGCTGAGTTTAGTGATGTGTATATTTTAATCTTCAGGGCATACATTGCTCAATTATTCTCCCTGATTTTCCATTTCCTAAAAAAGCTTCATCCTTCACAGCCACTGGGTTCTGGTGCTTTTGGGAGCCTAATGTGCCATGCTACTGTAGGTCTTTATATGATAATGCTGTAAGTTATTCAGCTTTAAGCCTATTATCCCAAGTGTAACATAAGTAATTTTCTCTCTTGGATTTAAAATCCACCCTGAACTAGGAGCATCTTATAATTCCCGCCTGGTGCAACACTAACAAAGCAAATTGGTGCTTCTATCCTTTCGAAAGAGCATGTCAGCGGCAAATGGGCTCCAAATGGCCTTTGGCGCTAAATTGCGGGTTGGATCTTTAACCTTGATACAGTTCGTTTGATGCTATTCATGTAGTAGTCAACAAACCATCTGAACAAACATTTATCAAAAGAAAACAGGGCTTATTCCTGTGGCTTAACGTCTCAGAAAACACAAGAGTGTGGGTGATGAGTGGTAAACAGTGGGATATCCAGAAGGTTAAATTTAAAAAAAATGTTCATTATGTTCATTATGTTCATTCAAATGCGATGCATTTGAACAATTGGTGTTAAAGCCCAGAACTGAGACTATTGAAGCTAAAAATAAAGAAAGGATGCTGTATTAATATTCACTTTGAACTATGTTGTAGTGGTATGTATATATGTACTGTAATTCGACCTTTGAACTTCAACAATAATTTCTTTGAAATTTACATTTTTTTATTTCTACATGGTAAACAAGTGCCTTGAGATGACTTCAAAGGAGAAAAATTTGAAGAATGCTCTGACCACTCTATTGAACCCATATTAGTGTTCCAATTTAGGAAAAACTGCATATCCTAACAGTCTATGACAACATTACTCTAATGAGACAGTGCCATCTTGTTAAAATAATTTAGAAAATGGTTCATCCTATAGAAACAAAGATAAAAGCACATTCAACAGTCTGCACTTCGTTTTACCTTAATAAAAAAACAGATCCACAATTTAGGTTCCCTATACACCACACCGTGATTTTAGGTAAGGCAACTGAGTTAGATGACTCCGTCCATTGAATCTCTGTGTCTAAGCAGTGTGATTCACTATACACAAAGAAATGTGTTTTTTAATTGAAGTAAAAAAAGTTCAAGTAAAAACAGACAACAGTAAGTACACAAAAAGCTACTTTTTGTAACCTTTTAGGCCACTATGAGCATCTTGAACCTAATATAACATTACAATTATATATTATATTAGCAGAACACCTTGCCAATCACTATATGCGAAGCATCTTGTGTCTTCTCCATGCACTTTACCTGTGCTCCAATCGCTCCAACATGGGAATCCCCAGCGCTGAGAGGCGAATGTGCTAACCACTAAGCCACGTGCCGCCCGGGTGAGCAAATGCTTTTGGCAATATAGTGTATATACAGTATATCTGCAGTATATAATGAGGGAAATAATTATTTGAACACCCTGCAACTTTGCAAGTTCTCCCACTTAGAAATCATGGAGAAATCTGAATTTTTTATCTTAGGTTCATGTCCACTGTTAGAGACAAAATCTTATTTAAAAAAATGTATATCACAATGTATGATCTTTTTAATAATTGATTTGTGTGTAACTGCTGCGACTAAGTATTTAAACACCAGTGAAAATTGATGTTAAAAATTGTTAAAGAGGTCAAACGTTTCCTGTAGTTTTTCACCAGGTTTGCACTCATTGCAAAGATTTTGGCCCATTCCTCCACACAGATCTTCTTCAAATTATCCAGGATTCAGGGCTGTCACTAAGAAACATGGAGTTTGGGCTCCCTCCAAAGATTTTCTATAGAGTTTGGCTCTGGAGACTGACTCTTTGAAAAAAGGAGTGTCCGGGGTGTGAGGTGTTTAGTTGGTGAGTCTACACTTTAATGTTTAAAACTTGGTTGTATTTAATTTACTCATACCATTTCTGTACACACTAAAACACCATCACTATGTCCATGTCAATGCAGTCCTGAAAATGATCCTGACCCCAAAAGAACAAAGTCATGAAGATTTATACAATAAGTAACAAAACAGACCTTACTATAATGTATACTATAACTATAACGGACATGTGTTGTTCTCTCACTTGTAATTTGCTTTGGATCAAATGTAATTGTAACGTAAATTAAATTAGGTGTGCCTGCTTAGATTCAGACTTTGCTTCTTATTTTTAAGAACAAAAATTTACTTTTTTTAAGTGGCAGTCTGAGAACTTCAACTAGTGTTCAACTAAAAAAATCTTTGATCATGTTCTTTCCGAAGTGAAGCAAAAAAAAAAAAAAAATACATCAGCTTGTTATTCTGTACTCTTTGTTCTGCTTCCAGTTGCATAATTGTGCCCACAGAGCGGCCTCAAGTGCAAGCTAAGCCATCAGGCAGGAGCTTGTTTGACGCTCGCTGTTGGCACGTCAAGCACTAAGTGGAGACAAGGGCTCTGCCAGTGGCACAGCACAAAGCTTGAATAGATCAGTTGCTCAGACCGTTTCATGATTCTGATTAGCATTAAGTGGTTTAAAGCGAGAGCCAAGAGGCACTTGGTGCATTGGAGCTGTGATGTTCCTTGGTCTCTCATTGTAAAAAACATCCCACGCTTCAGTCAACTTTCTTCTGTTGTGTCGACTTTAGCACTTCCTAAAGCTGCCACTGCTGCCTTAATTAAATCGCTTCTCATTTATACATCGAAAATGGTACCTCAGAACAGGATTGCCCAAAGACTTGTGGCTAAATTATGACTATAACATTTTAATCTCACATTTTACGAGGCCAAAGTAAACAAGGCTTTAGATAACAAGTGAGCTGCAGAATAACAATGATTTTTCCACAGAAGGGTTGAACCAAAGCTATAAAACATCCAGAATGCAGAATGACCACAAGTTTCAAAGTAAAAACTTTTTCATGTTTTTTAGACAGGACGTCCAGTTATTTAAAATAGGTGTGGTTATTAGCTCTGTACATAACTTTGTTAATTGCTAGATTGGTTAGAGGTGTTATAAAGCTATAAATAACAAATTCAATAAAAACTGAAATTATGGTTAGTTTTTTGGTAGATATTAAACCTTTGAGTAAACACCTAGGCCTAACTGAAACCTGCTTTAACATAAGTGCACCTTCTTTAAATTGTGTAATTTGTCATGTGATTTTATTCTTACATTTTAAGACCATTTGAGGCTGTTTTTTCTTTCTTTCTGTTTTTTTAATTTTAATTTGAAAACATTTATAGACCAGCTACACAACATAACACAAAACACAAAATAAATTTTCCGCAAACATTTAATATAGACACTTTATATGTAACATTTTTGTTTAAGCATGCTATAATACTTCATATATATAAAAGTCCAAATGATCTTAAATTACCATCATTGTAACATAAACAAGATGCCACTTTGGTGAAAGTTATGATGTTTTTTTCCACTAATGAGATGCTCCAATCCGGGGCTGGAGAAAGTGAAAAACATTTATGTTTAATTTAATTTTTGTTGTCATCATTGTGGAAAGCCTGGCTATTGTCTGCCTTGTCACCCAGCCTTAATCCAGTAGCTTGGCTAAGTCATGCGAGTATACTTTTAAAGCAACCATCACATAATATTTAAATTATTATTGTTTATTAAAGTTAGCTGTGAGATCAGTATAAAGTTGATGGTCAAAGTGGTTTATACAAATCATGTTAAGTAAAGAAATGGCAGTGCATGTGTGTTACTTGAATTATGGGCATGACCTTTCAAATATGAAATTAAAAAAATGAATGAACCAAGCCAAGAATTTTTTATTACATAAAAAAAATTATAAGGCTATTCTTTTGTTTTTACCACTTTACAAAAGAAAATTAATTGATGTTTTTTATGTATAATACAAATGCTATGGGCCGACTCTGTTTGGATTAAAACAATCTACAATTTTTTTTAATTCTGAGCCATTCTAACAACCCATTTGTTAATTTTTTTAGATTTTAACTAATACTTGCATTTAAGGACAGCCAAATTCTGGTTTACACATAAGAAATAAGAGATCATGTCATTAAAGCTTTGGGGTGTGTAAAATTAACTGTATAATGACAAATACTATATAATCTTTATAATTAATTAAAATCAGATCTTTTTAGTCAAAACAGAAAAATTTACAACTTACATTTATCCTTTATATGTGTTATATTTATATATATATATTTTATATATATCTCCAGTCATGGTGTCGCAGAAAATTAATTAAGAGCTCTAATAATCATATTAAAAAAGAAACATAAAAAGCCAAATAGCTTGTTAAGTTAAGGTGATGGTGATTATTTTTAATATACCCGATCTCTTCTGAAAGTTGTGAATTTGTACAATAGGATTTTCCTTAACATTTTTGCCAACCGTGTTAAATCCCATCATCGTGGCTATTTAATCTGAGGACACTTTCACAAGGAAATGCTTATTGTTACAATGGTCAGAACACCACAATGGAAATTCAAATCCACACTTCCATTCACTTACATCTTTTTCTATTTGGCAATTAATATAAGTTCACTAACTTAAACAAATTATTTTCCATCAAAGCTGTAATACAAGCTGTAATTGTCAGTAATTCTGAAGTCATTTAAAACACAATGTATTTCTTTCTATATGTTTTATTTATTTATATATTGGCTGAAGATAGTCCTGAAATACTGTACAGATGCAAAATGCAAAAAGGTACTATTTATTTACAGTGGTATAAAAGAGACTGATGTGGTAGGATATAAAAAGGTTTATCTGATGCAGCATAAAGGGTTTATCTTTTTTACAACTGCCACCTTCTCGAATATGAGGTCTAAATGTGTCCTTTAAATGCTGTTGTAAATTCCTTATTAACTAAGCTGCGATTTAAAAAAGCAATAAGTCTAAAAAAGCAATAAGAGGCCATGCATTATTGTGAATAAACCATGGAAAAATGTGTTGTTAGGCACAACGCGCAAGTGGAGTTGTGCACAATAATGCACAACCTTGAGAGCTTTCTTGCTTTTATAAAACGCTTACCAACACACTATAATAAGAAAAACAAAGTTTGATTCACATAAATTGACTGAAAGCTAATAAACTCGTCTTCCGCAACATAATCCAGTCCGTTTTTAAATGAACACTAATGACAGTGAAAGATTTCCGGTTTCTTTAATAATCAAAACCTGCCATTTAGCGGTTTACCAAAAAGTTCGAAAGAACAGTATATTTTATATCGTGCATTTATACAGAAGCCAATCGGATTTAAGGACAGGAACGACCCGTTTTTTAATTAATTATAAGACTTACACAACTAACAAAATAATTGGTACTTAGTTAACTAAACAAATCAACTAAGCATATCAACTGTTTATTATTTAGCATCTTATAGCTTATTGCATATCTACATTATGTTGACCTTTGCATTATTAAATCCTAAACTATATAATCCTATTTTTGTCAAAGAAACTAAAGAATTCAGAAGTTCTACACACATATAAGGAGAACATAACTAAACTCCACACGATTTACCAAGTACTGGACTGACGACCATCACTCTCTATGGCAACAGCCGAACCTGTGATTTTACTGTGGTGCCAATTTTTTTTAAGTCTACTTTGTGCTAAAGCTCTGCATATAGAAAGGAAACAAGTTGAGTACAAATTTGAGTCTTTCTCATCATTGTGTCTTCTCATTCCTCACTGCAATGTTAATCATGATTCACTTTTAGGCTCTGGCTGTTCCATTTTTAACTCGCCCTCCATGGTGCCTGGCGACAGAGACTAAGTACTAGTGTCCCACATTCTGTAACTCATAATCCTTTATATAGGTTGTAGGTGCTCTGCAGATTAATGCCTCCACCTGGCTGTGAAATGTCTGAATTATTCATTCTATTTCCAGCCTTCCCCCCTTTTTCCTTTCTTGCTTTCATTTTTAAAAGCTTCAGCCAAGAGGTAGAAGAACTGTCCACCCGAAAATCACTAATGGATTCTCATTAGCCTTTGTATAGCTAAGCAAAAAGCACAGTGAGTTTTTGTTTTAAACCACACTTGGTTTGCTTTATTATTGCTACATAACAATTGTGATCTTTACCACTGTTGTACTACTATGCCATTTAAATGACCCAAACCCCAATTTTATTAAGTCATTGCTCTCACTTTTAGTACAAAAAAACATCCTTTAATAAATGACAATATTTTACAATTGTACTTGTATTGTGTTTTATGCAACCTAAATTAATTTAAGATACATTTTCAATATACACATATCTTAAAAAGAAAAGTATTTAATATATTTCATTTTGAGACATTAGTCTATTGAATAGTGCATGAGATATTAACCTTTCTTATGTATTTAACTGAATTAAGTCCATGACACCAGTGGAACGCTCACCTCCAGCCAAGCTCACTTTTCATAAATCTTTCAAAACTAACTGTTGCTATCACATGGCTAAGGCTGTAACTGGCATGGCACCATGTATGCTTAGTGTAGGTTTCACATACCAAATTAATGTAAATGCTTACACAGTATAACAAATAGATTGCCTTGTAATTCGTTTTGCATTCATTACAGCAAGTTGCTGAAGTTTATTGCTTTGAATCTTTTATTTTCACGTTTTTAATTTATAAAGTTTACATTCATCCATCCATTATCTTCCATTTAATGCAGCACTTGGGTCGCAAGCCCATCCACACACTCACTCACACAGCCACACACACAAGCACACACCATATGGGACAATTTAGAGTGCTCAATTTAACCTTGAATCCATGTTTTTGGACTTTGGAAGGAAACTGGAGAACCCATAGAAAACCCCCATGGATGATCCCGATCTGAGTGAAGTTTTCATAACCTCCCTGTGTCTGCATGGGTTTTCTTCGAGTTCTCCCGAACATCAATTTAAGGTAAATTGAAACTTCTAAATTGCCCCGTATAGGATGTGGATGTGTGGGTAAATGTGTGCCCAGCGTTGGATTGCCGCCCTGTCCTTGGTGTATGAGACGTTCTCTGCTGAATGGCATGGGGAACCCCTCTGCTACCCTAGTAGAGGAATAAGCTGAAGATAATGGATAGCTGGATGGACATAGTGTTTTTTTTTTAACGTTGTACTGTATTTTTTACAACAATGATTTTAGGTAAAAAATTGTGTGCATTTTTAAAATAGTTTAATCATCCAGTTACTACTATACTTGGTCAGTCTAAAGCTGACTGGGACACTGGTGCAAAAAAAATTATGTAAATGTTCTGTACCTTTGTAAGTAAAAAAATATACTATGTTATAATGTTATTTATAGTAAAACTAATACCTGCGGTACTCAAACATGAAAGAACAAAGTGTATTGATCAACACTGCATAGAATTTGTAAATTTTAGAATAGTTGTCCATTTTATCAGTTTCACTTAACATTGTATGCACGTTGTTGCTCTATAAAGCCTGACTGTAGTTAATCAGTTTTTCCCATCCTTTGTAAATCTTCTTTTTTCTAATGGCAAGGACTACCAAATATATGTTTAAAAGCCTCCAGCAGGTGTATGATTAATGCCATGTGCTATCATGATAAAATGAGTACCAAGGATAACCTTATATTTTGCATTCTGTTCTTATCACCATTTCATTATTGATCA
Organism: Xyliphius kryptos; assembly: GCA_025769995.1. Taxonomy (NCBI): domain Eukaryota; kingdom Metazoa; phylum Chordata; class Actinopteri; order Siluriformes; family Aspredinidae; genus Xyliphius; species Xyliphius kryptos. Next base: position 4,813 of record JAOUQT010301930.1, on the reverse strand, counting down.
TCTATTTAATGCAGCCAGGCTGTCTGGGCTTTAGCAATTCTAAGTCAACTCATTTTTAACTAAAGTGCATTGAGGAAAATAACCTAGTGTGACCTCATTTTGCAGCAATAACAGAAATCAAATGTTTCAAGCACGGGCTCGCTGGCATCGAGTTTGAGCACATAGCTGTACACTCCATAAATTAATCCAACCCCACAGTAGACCCAACTTTAGCGAGTCATCTTAATCTGTCTAATGGAGGTCTGCTGGCACCACCAAGTCAGTCCTCCCATATAATATTGACCGCTTCACGGCCTCCATACACGAAGGCTTTATATCGGACCTCCTCTTTGGCCGAGAGGGCATTTAACATCTCGAAACGATTCTAAGATTCTGGGAAGGGGTGTCTTGGCTACCCAGCATTGGACGTGCTCCTATCTGTCAAGCCAGACTTGGTGCAATCGGATCCTTTTGTGATGTCTGGACCATATGTCTTTACCCCATAGGTGAATCTCTTCACTCGATGATATAGAGCAGCAGGGTTATGGATAGTAACCTTTTGTTTGTACTGCAGTGGATGACAGCTCAACTCAGTGTTTTAAATATCAAATTAGGTGCAACAAAAAAGTCCATTTTAGGATAACCAAAGATCCTTTCTCTGTGAAAACTATAAGACCTCTTATTGTCTGTGTGGGTTTTTCATGGGTACTTTGGTTTCATCCCACATTCCAAAAACATGCTAATAATAAAATTATAAATACTATATTGTTTAACGCTTGTAAATTGTACACTTGTGTAACTAATACCCTTGGTAAAATTTCAGTATTCCTGTTCAGATTAATGTAAATTTGTAGAATATATTGATCTAGTAGACATAGATAAAAAAAAAAAACCTAGAGGGCAATACATAGAGAAACAAGCACAACTAAGTTTTTAAAGTTGTGTCAAATGCAACACCAACTGCACCACAATTGGAGTTTTAAAATTTAAAAAATTCTAATATACTCTGGCCACACCCTTTGTTTCACTGGACACCTACACATAACTTTGCATTCATAAAAAAACACATAAACTTTGTGTTTTCTCATCTGTTGATGATCTACTTATCAGAAAATTTCAAATGTGACTCATTTTTCAGCGGTAATGTGTGCCAGCTGTGCGTGTGCACGTTTGTGCCACTGTCTAAGAGAGAAAGGCACTCAATAAAAAAAATCTCAGTGTTGTTTCATACTGCTTTTCCATGACAACGGAGCCGAGAGATCCTCTTCCTGCTGTGAAACAGGAACTGAACCGAAGAGGAAGAAAACACCCCGGAGGTGCAAGATTGCCTTCCTAATGCACCATGTCCCACAGGGTTCTAAAGCACAGCATGTGTGGAAGAGTGAGTGTATGAAGAAGGGTATTACAGAGCTACAGGTGCTTAATACAGAGTGAGTCACAATGCTACAGGTATATTAAAGGAGCAGCAGGTGGATGTTATCATTTACAACTTGTAAACTGGATGAACTTGGTAAAAAACATGGATGCTAATGAACCACATTCCCATTTTTCCACTCTTGTGTAACAAAATTATCTAACCTTTAATAAAAAAAATGTATTGCATATAACTCTGAACAGTTACAAAACCTGTTGATTTCCTTATTGTGGCTGCGAAGAGTGTATGGTGGAAAGATTGTGCTCACTCTTCTTATTTTAGGTAGTTTAGTAGGTTCTCCACTTGACCTATGCATTTTACCAGTCTTGTCAGAGCACTGTGATGGCCAAGTTAAGCATGTTTCTCTCCTCACCAGCACTGCAGACATGATGGCTGCAACAAGCATCACACAGCTAAACTGAAACCTGCTTTCTCCATTGTTCTGTTAATACTTATCCAAAATGTCCAGTAGAAATAAATGTCCATATGTTGAAATCTGGGTCCATTTGCAAGTATAAATATGTAAGTATAATTTTATATATTGTAGCGTTTGTCACTGTAGGTGCGTATGTGTGGTACCGATGTGCTTAACCAATCACAGCCGCTTATGCAAATGAGTACCCAGCATGCACACATCCGGAGACGGACGTCTTTCAGAGGGAGGGGGCAATGTAGCGTTGGATGCTTGTGTATTTATGGTACCAATGTGCTTAACCAATCACAGCCTCTTATGCAAATGAGTACCCAGCATGCATTGCCCAAAAGTTGTGCTGCTGATGAACTTACCGTGAAGATAAAACCTAATGCGAAAGATAAAGTGAGTTCACTTTTCTGGTCAAAATTTTGACTTGCCGGGTTCCTTACTCTCTTTTAAAAAAGATCAATAGATCGCAGCCAGAAAAAAGGCATTTGAGCATTTCAACATCCCTTAACTCATGATGGTGGCGTCTGAAGCTGCATCCAACTTACATTGAATGCATATTGTAATGCTCTCGCGTTTGAAAATCTCACAATACACCTACGTCTGGCAGCGAACAAATCCCCTGTTCCAGCACATTTAGCGCCATGGCGGGCGGTAGGCGCTGATGGATAGGTGAGTGCACCATGACTGACGACAGAGCGGCAAAGTCTGTGCTATCGTGCCCTTAACCGCCCGCCCAGCCCTTAACCGCCCAGAAGCCATGCTGGAGGAAGGAACCGGCCTATGAGGGGTGAGCCGGCTCCGAAAGAACAACCCCTCAAGCGCGAATATATGACAGGCCGCCTTGGAGCAGGTGGCGGACTCTGGCTGCGGTGCGAGGTGGGCGGAGCGAAAACGAGCGCGCTGATAGACACAGGCTCAACAATAACACTGTTCGACCTGACGTGCTGAACACTGGATAGGACTTCAGTCAGGTGGTGAAGCAGCATCACAGGGGCAGAGCACTACGCTGATCAGCATCGACGTGTAGAGAACAGCACCGCGAGCTGAGGACAGCAATAGCGAACGACCCCCAAGCGTGACACTCGATGCAGTACGTGACATGGCAGAAGAGTAACCAAGAACTGAACGCTGAACAAAAATAAAGAATGTGGGACCTTTTGAGTGAGTTCTTGGATGTATTCGCGGCAGATGAGAGAGTGCACGAAGACAGACATGGTGACGTACAAGAGTGACACAGGTTACGCACTACACATCTGCTTCAGCGCAAGGTAGAGTTTCTGGGACAGGTTGTGACAGGCAAAGGCGTAGCCACTGATCCGACCAAGATTGAGGTTGTGCAGAAGTGGCCGCCGCCGGCGAACGGCAAACTACTCCCGCCGCTGTGATCGTGACTTCGCTAACCAAGCTTCTCCACTGCACCGACTCACAAAGAAAGGAGTTAAATTTCACTGGGGAGAAGAAAAACAAAACGCCTTTAAACTACTGTGATCCGCCCTTGTATCCGCACCCCTGTTGGCGCTGCCCCGAGCTAATTGCCCGTTCATCCTGGACACAGACGCCAGTAACTTTAGGATCGGTGCCGTGTTGTCCCAAGAGCAGGATGGGCACGAGCGAGTGCAGGCCTGATTCAGCTGAGGCCTGTCAAAACCAGAACACAACTATTGTGTCACACGGAGAGAACTCTTGGCGGTGGTAGTGGGTTTGAAACACTTCAGGCCCTACCTATATTTCACTCCTTTTACACTAAGGACTGACCATGCATCCCTGACCTGGCTAAAGCGGTTCAAGGAACCCGAGGGGCAGATTAGCTGACGGTGTTACTGGAATACCAGTTCCAGATTGTGCACCGCAGCGGAAAGAAGCATGGCAATGCAGACGCGCTGTCTCGCCGCCCGTGCAGTGAGAGCGAGTGCCAGTATTGTGAACGACTTGAGAGCGAGCACAAACAATGGCAATGCACAAGACACTGCCAACCACCATGGAGCAGGAATGAAGTGAAAGTGGCACAAGAAGCAGATAGAGAGTTGGCACAAGTGAAGCGTGGCTGACGAGGGAGGAAAGGCCGGCAGCAACGGAGGTCGCGTCATTCAGCTCAACAGTGAAAACGCTGGTATCACAGTGGGTGAATATTGGGCGAAAATTTGAATCTGAAGTTACGTGGGAGGTCTACGCGGGAGGTCTACGCCGGAGGACTACGCGGGAGGTCTACGCGGGAGGTCTGCGCGGGAGGTCTACGCGGGAGGTCTGCGCGAGACTCGGCATCACCAAGACGCCAATGACGCCACTGCATTTTCAAAGTGACGGGCTGGTGGAGCGCTTTAACCGCACCCTGACCACTCAGCTAGTAATGATGATGGAGAAGGACCAGGGCGACTGGGATCTGCAGCTGCCGCTCGTGCTTTGGGCGTATCGAACAGCGGCACAGGAGTAACAATGTTGTGTACCGTGTGCGGACTGGACAACGCTTCTTTGTGGTGCACCGCGATCGTCTGGCTCCATTTGTGGACTCGCTGCGTGAACCAAACACAGAGGACCCGGGCACGGACACTGAAAGCCCACGAGCACAACTGTGGCTGGGACGCTGAACGACCGAGGCAGGTAAGGAGGCGCCCGCGCCACCTCGATGACTTTATTTAGTTCCCAAGTTTTCTTGGATTTATAAACCATTGTTGTTTACTCTTCTACTTATTTGGGTTTGATTTGCGTACATCCGGGGGAAAACCTAATGCAGAAAGTAAGGTGAGTACACTATTCTGTATGCAGGTATGCTTGACTTGTCGCTTTCTTGATTTTCTTAAGAAAAGATTACTTCCTATGAAAAAGAGCTGGCAATACAAGCAAGTTTTTCCACAGTATTTAAATATATACAGTACAGGCCAAAAGTTTGGACAGACCCTCTCATTCAATGTTGTTTTGTTCCCCACTAATATTTTCATTGTAGATTCTCTCTGAAGGTGTCAAAACTATAAATGAACACTGGGAGTTATGTACTTAAC
>JAOUQT010301922.1:0-27255 GCA_025769995.1 Xyliphius kryptos | reverse complement strand
AGCAAGACCCTTAACCCTCATTGCTCCAGGGTGCTGTATCAACCCTGTGTTCTGACCCCAACCAAGTTGGGATACTTATAAGTCGCTTTGGATAAAAACGTCTGCTAAATAACTAAATGCAAATGTAAATGTATGTAATTGTAAAACAAAAAGTGTTGAAACAAAGTATACATCCTCCTGTTTTACTTACAGATGCCACAACTGCTGCTAACGTGGAGGATAATCTGTGTAAGATCTGCATGGACTCACCAATCGACTGTGTACTCTTGGAATGTGGACATATGGTCACATGTACGAAGTGTGGCAAGCGCATGAGCGAATGCCCCATCTGCAGACAGTATGTCGTTCGGGCCGTTCACGTTTTCCGGTCCTGAATGCGTTCAGATGTTCAGTCTGAACATTCAAACTTCACCTGTTGAAAGCCTTATAGAGACCAAATCTCATGACATTCTGCATTATCCTGCAGAATTGACAGTAGGACGTTTACCTGTAACTGATGACAAATGCTTCTCCAGCAATAAATAATACATTTTATGTAGTCTTAAGTTTTGGGGCTAAAGATTTTACTGTAATTTTGCATTAGACACACACACCTATCAGAGGTAATGGTAGGGGTTTTGTACAGTTTACATGCAAGATAAAGAAATTAAATATAGAAATGACCAAAGCTCATTGATGCAAATACACTGGTTATGTAGAAATATGCAAATGTTGACTGTCTGCTGTTTGGGTGGATTGATTTGTGTGTGTGTGTGGCGTGATTGCTGCTTAGTCTGAATGCAATGTTTGCTGATGATAAAGTCCGGTCTCAGAACCAGATTTTTGTCAGCGATGTTGGAATGATACAGTTTTTTTATTCTATAAATAAGAGGGAATGTTTGGGAGCTGAATCTGACCCTACAGGCGTTGGGCTGTTAGGACTTAAAAGTATAGCAAAATGAACAAAGGCTGTAGAAGGACCCCTTGGGGAAGTCAACACCAGTCATAAATTAAACTGGTTTGGTTGATTGTGATCCAATTTTAGACACAAGCAGTAGAGGAAAGGAGAAACGTCTAATTATTTTCAGAGAATAATGGCACTAAGGTGGTGTGTTGGGCTCTTTATCTGATTGCTGGGGATTTAAATTCCACATCCAATGTGGGCCCTTAACCCTCATTGCCGCAGGTTTGGTGTATCAGGGCTGACTTTGTGCTCCAATTCCCATCAAATTGGAATACTTGTAATGTCTGATTACCAAATACCATCTGATATGCCACAGTTTTGTATCTAGTTTCATTTTTTTAGTAAAAAGGTTGGTGCATCAATTACCTTCCTCACATCACCAGGCTCCGCCCATTATTCTTCTCCAGCTGTTTTGTGTTAAAACAAATATGACTGCATTTAAAGATTCTTATAACTTTTATTTAAATCTGGATCACTCTCCGCCTAACCAGTTTTTAAATATTGTTTTCTAATTTTTAATGATCATATTATCTGTGAAATCTGTTGCTGCATCACATTTTGTCCTTAAAAATTACTACCTTCAGCATCAAAAATCAATCAGTGGGTGTTACTGTGGAAAAACCAACCTCAGTGTGAAACGTCTTAGAAACCTGAACCTCATTTCACACTTCACGAGGCACATCCTCACCCCTCTGTAACGAGGCCACACTGTGTGTCTGGGGTTCTTATCAAAGCTTTGTGTTTTACACCCTGAGCTGAATCTGGTACTAAAGCAGAACAGGGGTAAATACAAAACTCAGTAACCACACTTTTTTTTGTACTAAACCAAAAAAAATATTTTCTTATGAGTTGTTTAAATATACAGTCCCAGTTAAAAGTTTGGACACACCCCCTTCTTGTTCCATTGTCTATAGATGGACTTTGAAGTTTTTCAATTACAGATTGTAGTCATTCTGTTTTCTTGTTTTTGTTAGTCCCCTGTTGGTTCTCTGTTCTCTATTGGTCAGGACCATCACGCAGCAAATATAATTTGGGTGGTGTATTGTTTATTGTCAGTTCTGCAGTGACACTGATGCGGTGATTTAGTGCAGCAGTGCTGCTGTAGTTTCATTTAAACACCTCAGTGACACTGCTGGGATAGGAATGAGGCACCAACCAAATAATACTTCTTCTATGGTGGTACTATTGGGGTCCTGAACATTAGATAACAGAGTACACAGTAAGTACTGTAGTCCAAGAACAGATGGACTACAGTCTAAAATTGTGGAACTACAAAGACCATCTTTAGATTAAGTGGAACTGAGAACATGGACAATAAGTGGAGCAGAAAGGGGGTGTGTCCAGTCTTTTAGCTTGTGGACTGTAGGTGTTTTTTGTGGCCTCTTGTGGTTTTTTGATGTATTTAATTTGAATTATTTATTTTATTTATATAAACTCAGTGAAAGTAAAAGCTTTGAATAATACATTGACGTGTTCTGAGTGAAAAAAAAAAAGCGTCACCCTGCAGCTCATTTTTTTACTGAAAGAAATTTAGTAAAAGCTTTTAATAACAGACCTTTTTTGAAGTGTATATGTTTAAGAATTCAAGATCTAAGCTGCTTGCCCTATTTAAGTTCTGCAGTGGGGTTCTTCAGTACAGAGAAATGTCAGTTATCAGTGAGGTTTCACACCTTCTTAACGTTTTTTAACAGGCCAACTTCCTAAAACCGGTTCAATCTGAACATGTCCGATAACAATGACATGTAAACACAGTGTGGTGTGCGTCACTGTAGCTGTGCAGCTTCTTAACTGGGATCATATAAAAATATGTGGGGCTATCGGTGAAATCTCAAAGCACTTGCACCGTGTGCCGAGGTTCCTGGGATATCTGGATTAATGTGCCAAAACCGGATCACTCCAGCAGTTTAACGCGCTCGGTGTTTTACTGCTGATGCCGCTCCGTGTCTTGTGTTTGTGACATTTTCAGGTTTTGGTAACATCAGGGTGAAAAAACATCTAGAAAATGAAAGCACCTTTGTTCTTGTACTTGTTGCATTTTGAGATTCTGCACTGAAGAACTGTGTGCACTTTTAAACATGGAGCTTAAACACTGATGTGCAGTTACTTATATAAAGATAAGGGCGGGTTATAAACGGACAACAAACAGGAACCTCTCCACAGTTCCCATCATTCCAGAGGAACCCTCATGTCCTCGTGTTTATATATCTCACACTCAGGTCTAAAGTCTCATCTGAGCTTAATGACTCAGCGGCTTTATGATAACTGTAACTTCTGAAAACAGGGCTCTAAGAACTGCGTCAAGTCCGAAATGGCCTACTAAAAACTACGTACTTGTAAAAGGCTCTGTAAGTTGGTATTTCGTGTCCGCAATACCTGTACATGTTCCATCTACCACACCCGGTGATAGCATGATGGCTCAGTGGTTAGAGCATGGGGGCTTTAAATCTTAAGGTTGGGGGTTCAGATCCAGAGTTCTGTGAAGTTCACAGTCTGGGCCCTCAAGTAAGGCCCTTAACCCTCAGGACCTGTATACCCCAACCATTCAGCTCGGTTACTTGGAAAGAAGCATGTGTAAAATGATCTCATATCATTTATTCCTATCCCTCCCCCACCAAACAGATGCCTTTCCACCATGTTGTCTTTCTCAACTCTACCTTATGATACCACTCCTGTTGAATCACAGTGTACTGATGTACACTGGGATTTTAAAATGCCCTCTCACTCAGGGGGTCATTTCAGGAAGATTTACCCAGCTACTCAATGCCCACTGCCATTCTCGTCGACAGCTTTTGCCTACTATGTAGTACACAGTATGCGATTTCGGACACAGTCTGTATCCTGGGGGCTGATAAGTTGGTGGTGGTGATTCTCCCAGTGATCAGGTGCTTGTCAGCACTCTGATTAAACAGTTTAATGTAATGCCTTAATCCTGCTTTATGTTTTGAATAGAGCTGTGAAAGGTTGTTTTTTTTTTCATAAAGGAGTTATAGTAGAGTCTCCTCTTGTTTAGTTTCATATTTAATAGAATTTTCCACTTATTGGTTCCATTTTCTACTAAAAACTGCTGTCATTTTTAATACCAGGATATTAAAGATCAATTCTACATGTTCAGTTTTATTTCAAGTAAAATCAATTTTTTTCCTCTTTCATTGTCATGTGTTTTCTTTCATCTGCTTACATTAGGATTCTTCACCATGTGAGACACATCCACCCCCTGCGGATTTACACCGACTGCTCGGTGTGATGCAACCCTCTTATTTGCCTAAGGCTGGTACTACAGTGCACAATACATACACCCTCCAGAGAACTGCCCTATCAGGGTGGCCTCTTAGCACAGGGGATTTAGTTTCGAATCCCGATTGAGGTGACATTTCCATGTTCTCCCATTGTCCGCATGGGTTACCTCCGGGTTCTCGGGTTTCCTCCTATACAGTCCAAAAAAAACTGATTTATAGTAAACTGGCTCCTCTAAAGTGTCCCTATAGTGTGTCGTGTGTATGTTTGTGCGCACCCAGTGACACTTTGGCACCCTGTCCTATGTGAATCTACCCAGCGCCCGAAAGGTTCTCCCCTGGAAAGGAATGGGAACCCCTGTGTGACCCTGTTTATTTTTAAGAATTGATGGAAGATGATAAAGACATCTGAGTGAAAAATAAATGACAGGCATACTGTATAAATGATTTATGTCACACATATTAAAAGCCAAATATTTATTATTTAAAATGATTTATCTTGCGATACAAATGGTTCGAAGCGAAATAGATGATCCAAAACAAAGTTTTTTTTTTCACAGAAGTGATACTGTAACAGTGACATCTAGTGGAGTAGTTTGGAATCACATCCTTTAAAGTCAATCCGTTGCATTAAAGCGCTGGAGTTTAATTTAAACGCCTCAGTGACACTGATGGGATAGTATTACTGAACCAACCAGATAATACCTGCTGTGTGGTGGTACTATTGGGTTCCTGACCTTTAGAACAGAGTAAAGGGGACATACACAGTAAGTACTGTAGTCCACAAACCAATGGACTGCACTCTGGAATTGTAGAACTACAAAGTCCATCTTTACTGTAAGTAGCACTGATACTTCTGAACTTCTGGGTGGTTCTGCATGTAAATTCGCGCCTTGGGATCTCAAAGTGTGATAAACTTAACGTATTTCACAGGTGTGCCCTCAAAAATGTTCTCTGTGGTTTATCACCCAAAATTCTATTGGCTTTGTCTCAAACGACCTCAATAAACCCTTTTCCTCCCCCAGCTGTGTATCAGTAACATAATGACATGTTTTCACTATGATCTTAATTCTCAGCTAAACTGGATATAAAGAATAGTTACAGTGCATTTCTGTTGAGGTCATTGTTCTGTTTTTTTTTTTTTTTTACTTTAGACTTACAAATTATTTCAAGTTAATTTCTAAACATGAGTGTTTTAACAGACGGTCCTCTAAAATAAAATACACAGGACAGAACTGAGAACCACATGGACATTGAGGGTCATGTCTAGCAGTGAGACATGGCGTGTGATTAGCGTGGTTCATCTAATCCACCTGCTACAGTCATTTAAATGCAGGCTCTCCAGCTGAAGGTTGAGGGTACAAACTGAAAATGGGTTCTTGAGCAAGATAGTTCCAGTCCTTAAATCTGATTGGCTGAGCTGCTTGTCTAGCCTGACATTATTCACAATAACCCACACCTTCACATTCATATAAATGCGTGATACAAAATATATTGTTGTCCCGAACATTTTCATAAACTGGGTTTTGTAATTTGCCCGCTTTATGGCAGTATTTAGTTGTTAAAGGAACCAGAAATCCTTTACTTGTGTCAGGGTTCCTTTAAAAAAAACGGACTGGATTATGTCGTGGAAGGCAAGTTTATTAGTTTATTTTGCTTTCAGTCAATGCATTTATTAATCAAACTTCTTTTTTTAACCTATTATACCATGTTGGTATAATTGTGCATTATTGTGAGTAAACCACAGGAAGAGGTGTAAAAGCACTCAGGTCGTTTCGGTCCTTAAATCTGATTGGCTGAGCCGTTTGACCAGTCATGACATTATTGACAATAACACACACCTCTGAGCCCATCACATTCATATTACTTTATGATATTCACTTATTCATTATTTTTTTGCTGAATCCTCTACTAGGGTCGCAGTGGGTGGGAGAACGTTTCAGGCACCGTGCAGGTACACCAAGAGCAGGGTGCCAATCTATCACTGGAACAACCACACACACACACACACACACACAGTGTATTTGGCAATTTAGAGCATCCAGTTTACTTTGAATCCATGTTTTTGGACCGTGAAAACCCCATGGACACACAGGGAGATTATTGAAACTCCACCCAGATTGGGATTCGAACATGTTTTCATAAGAAACATGTTTTTTTATAAGGTAATTGACAAAATAGGTTTTTTGGCAATGGGTTTTTAAAAATATTGTTTAAAAGTTGATATAATACATATTTGGATCATGATTTCACACTGTTTGGTGGGTTTAGCTCAAAAAGCGTTCTTGGAAGGTTTATACATTGCATAAAGTGAATAACTGTATGTTGACTTTCACGTTTTAACTTTTTGTTTTACTTTTTTTCATTGATCCCCTGCTTCTACCTGCAATTCTCTTACTTTCCACTAGAGGGTGCGCACTACAGTTTGAAACACGCTTAATCTATATAATGCATCATTAGGAACAGTATCTAAGTAAGTTTCCTTTTTCAATCAAAAAGTGACTTGGTCTAAGGAGTGACTCTTTAACATGATGTGAACTTTCAAGGGTGTGTAGAATTTACCTGAGGAATATGGAGGCAGTGTGCTGGTCCTACTTGACTCCATATTACCTCGTATAAAGTGGATTTCTTCAAAGCTACACTGGCTTTAAATATCAGTGACCTCTTTCAGAAGGATGTCTGTTGCTATACTCTATAAACCTGTTCCCTAGTGATTTGAAAAATAACTGGGACATGGGTATTCACTTACAGCCATATCCCCCGTTCTCCATACACTCACATATTAGCAGGTGGGTGCCCGATACAAGACACCTATAGAAATTATCTCTTAAGCTGACTGATTGATGGAGGATACTGAGGATGGGGCGAAATGCAGAATACTGAACCTCTGTAGCGACCCCCAATTAAAACCACAAAAAAGGGAAGAAGAAACATTCTGGCTAATCAGTAAATGTTCGCTCCAGGGATCGAGGTAACATTTACATATATAATGATATTAGAACCTGGTGGCAATGTAGCTCAGAGGATAAGGTCTTCAGGTTGTGGGTTTGTTTGTCAGTGTGGGCCTGTGAACAAGGTCTTTTACCCTTTGTTATCAATCTGAATGTTGACGGTTTAAATCCCAGGTCCACCGAAGTTAACAATGTTGGCCCTTGGTATTATAAGCATTTATGATGCCTTATCACTTTATATCTTGGACATACCTTAACCCTCAGCCCCCTCAACCCTGAGCCTTGTGTTCTGGGATACTTGTAAGTTTTGTTGGATAAAGGCATCTTCTAAATGTAAAATACTTTTCAAGTGTTATATATATTATTCTTTCTTCGTGGAATATATAAATACGGAAATGTGTAATAAAATATTTCACAATTAAGACTTTAAACAAGTTTTTAAGTTAAAAATCTTTTTAGGTCTGCTTTTTTAATTTTATATTGTTTCTTGGTTGTTTGCTAATTTTTGTTTTATACTATTTTTTATTATCTTTAACGTCTTTTTGTTATATCTTTGCCGTTATTTTTATTTATTTAAGTTGATATTTCTTTTTAAATTGAATTTTCTTTGATTTTATTTTGATTTGTAGTGTACTTGTGTATCCTGAATGGTGCTTATAAATACAATTCTGTTATTATTATTATTATTATTATAAAAACTAAAACTTGACACCCATCAAGCACCGAGTGGGTTTATGTTAGGCCTCGTCCCAAACCGTAGACATAACCCTTTGTAAAGCAGGGTACTCTGTGTAATTAAACTACTCATTTTTAACACGCCGTTTATGACGGAGGCCTTTGTCAACCCCATATTAATTCAATTCAGCCATGAAGGTTTTTAAATTACCCTGGCTGGTACTAAACACCTCTTCGTCGTTTGGTTAAAGGGCACTAATTGGATGTATTGAATGTGAGCGGAACATGCGTTCTATGTAGTGCACTTCTGAATGAGTTCGGTCCTTATTTACATCACAGCTGAGCAGCATGGCCGAGAGCTTCTGCCTCGTTGTAAATCATCCAGTCAGCTTCCAAGATAGCGTGACGTCACGGGCGGGTGTAACCAATCAGAGACAACGGATGGCTCCCACCGCCAAGCTTGGGTGCAGAGTTCGGCTCTCAGGAAGTACAGCGAGAGAGAGAAAGAGCGAGAGAGAGGAGTGAGGGCAGAGCTGCTCAGTCTCCTGTCAAACTCAAACAACTTTCTGCTCCTCATTTCATTTTCCTCAAAATCTGCAGGATATTTCCAGCTCAGGTCATAGAATCAGGTGCAGGTAAGAAACGACTGCTTGCAGAACCCGGTGATGAATCCGGACCCGAACTTTAGTTTTTAAGATCACAAGAGTTTATTTCTAAAAATAATAATAACTTCATAACATCCTAAAGTCAGATTTACTCTAAACCTCATAATGTGTCCTGTTGTAAAACTTATAGAGAGGGTCGTTAACCTGATTAAATATGACAGGTTTAATTCTAAACCACAAATTATGTACATACATAAATTATGTTGTTCATCTTTATGATCATAAAATAAGGATATAAATATTATATAATAATAATAATTATTATTATTTTTAATTTTAGTGTTTTATTGAAGAGTCTCCGAACTCATTGTAAGCTTTCAGTGCTTCATTCAAACGCACTTAGGATTGGTGTAAATTCGAGTTCCCGACCTCGCTGATTCACGAAACCTCGTTGTCATGTTCGGATTACCATCAGGAGATTTTTCCAATGGTGGTAACTTTTACATGAAGCCTGATAAAATTGTAATGCTTGTGTTTGTCCGTGTATTGAAATCGGTAATCATTGCTAATATTACAGATTAGGATGTTGAATAAACAGATACTCGTTGATGGTGTGCGAACACATACACGCATACTTTATTATTATGATTATTAATCATATATTTATTAAAACTGATCATAACTAAACGGCACAATACACACCGTCGAATTGCAGAGTATCAAATTCCGAGCACTTGAAGGAAGCATCCCGATGTTACAAGGAGTTTAAAACGGCTCACAAACTTGGAGCTTTTATTAAAAACTGAGCTGAACATCGTTTATTTTTCATTTATATTTATCAATGTCAGATATGTCATCTGCTACTCGCTTGTATTTCATTAATTTGGTGTTGCAATCCACACACACACACACACACACACACACACAATTTGCACAGCGGGTTTGCTGAATGTTCGATCCGGGTCTTTGCCGGAGGTTCGGATGCGGGGTACCTGCTGGGGGGGGCGGGGCCAGAAGACTGGAGGTGGGCCGCTGGCTGGCTGTGTTTCGGGTCGGTCCCGATGCATCAACCACGCAATAACGAAAGCAACTACCGGGGAGGCTTTTCTTTCACCCGGGCGTTGTTCTCTAAGCTTTGCAATTTGCACATTTCCGCTTGCGCTGTATTTGGACACCAGTCTTTGACGTGTTATGGGGGACGCTGTGCGGTCCCGCTGGCACAGGAGAATACGACCCAACACCTGCTCTTGCGATTTGGACCTGATTTTAGCTTTGTGTCAACAGTTTAGGGAAGGTTTCCATAATGGCATGGTTTGAAAGAACTGCACTTGAGTGTACCCGTCTGTTTTGTCAAATACACTCATGACTGGGTGCCAATCAATTAGTTGGCACACACACACACACATATTTAGAGACAATTTAAAGCGTTCAATTCACCTTGAATCTATATTTTTGGTCTGTGGCATGAAACCAGAGAACCTGCAGAAAACACATGCAGACACACTAAAAAAGTGAGCACACATGCCTGGAGCGGTGGGCAGTCCTGTACATGGTACTCATGGAACAATTGGGGTTAAGTGCCTTGTCACTTCAGCCATAATACTTGGTGGGACCAGTAATCGAACCTGGGACCTTCAGGTCACAAATCTAGTTCAATGGGGTTTAGGCGGGGAAGGTGGTGCGGTAAACACGTACGCCTCTTAGTGCTGGGGATCCAGGTTCAAATTCCGATCTGGTTGTAGTTTGCATGTTTTCCCGTTGTGTGTTTCACTGCATATGGAGGCCCATGTGATCTTTAAGATGCACAGAGATCAGTCAGTGTCTGACCTGAATTATTTCAGTAGTTCCAAAAAGTTAAACTTGTATTTTATATTGATGATGATATATTTCAAATGTTTATTTCATTACATTTTTATTATTCAAATTCAGTAGCTGAGAAAATTAGAATATTACTTTTGATCAATAAAAAAATGATTTTTAGAAATGTTGGCCAACTGAAAAGCTTGAGCATGAACAGCACTTAGTATTTAGTTGTGGCTCCTTTGGCCTGGATTACTGCAGCATTGTGGCATGACACAAAGTCGAGCAGTCTGTGGCACTGCCCAGGATATATGAGAGCCCAGGTTGCTCAGATAGTGGCCAATTCTACTGAATTGTTGGGTCTGGTGTATCCCATCTTCCTCTTTACAATACCCCATAGATTTTTAGTGTGGTTTAGGTTTGTTCACCAATAAAGAACAGGGATACCATGGTCCTTAAACCTGGTAACTTTGGCACTGTGTGCAGGTGCCAAGTCCTGTTGGAAAATTAAATCTTTATTTTCATAAAGTTGGCCAGCAGCCGGATGCATGAAGTGCTGTAAAACTTTCTGGCGGACGGCTGACTTGACCTTGGACCTCAGAAAACACAATAGATGAATACCAGCAGATACCATGGCACCCCAAATCATCATCATTGACTGAGGAATCTTTACACTGTACCTCAAACAATGTGGACTTTGTGCCTCTTCTCTCTTTCTTCAGAATCTGGGACCTTGATTACTATAGGAAATGCAAAATGTACTTTTATCAAAGAACAGAAATTTGGACCACTCATCAACAGTTGAGAGATGAGAAGCTTCTGACACTGTCTCTTGTACAATAGTGACTTGACATAAGGAATGCCTGGTGGTTTTTAAAGCACTGCCTCGAGCGGCAGTCAACTCTTTGTTAATCTTTCCTACATTTTTGAATGGGTTTCACAATCCTCTCCAGGGTGCGCTTACATCTATTGCTTGTGCAATTTTTTTTCCTCTCTATTAATGTGCTTGGACACAGAGCTCTGTGAACAGCCAGCCTTGTTTGCAATAATCTTTTGTGTCTTGCTCTCCTTGTGCAAGATGTCAATGGTAGTCTTTTGGACAACTGTCGATTCAGCAGTTTTCCTCATGATTGTGTAGCCTATAGAACTACACTTAGAGACCATTTCAAGGCCTTTGCAGGTGGTTTGAGTTAATTAGCTGGTTATATTATGTGCCCTCCCCCAGAGCCTTACTTACATAACAGAATGTACGTTATCTTGCGTCTTCTGGATACAGAAGAGGTTCTGTGTAGATACCGAATGGGTTCCATGTCTAAACTGTACAGCTGATATTAAGTCTTCCGTACTAGGCTGATTTTCATTCATATCTCTTCCAGCAGTTGTATGTTTCCTCCTCCACCCTTCTTATTAGACATGTTACATGCTAAAGATAATCTCCTTATGAACCCATTTCGTACATTACAACTGTTTGTTTTTAGACCTGTTTAATGCTGTAATGTCTTAAATGTGTGTATTGTTGAGTTGCAGTCATGGAGTGTTCGTGTTAATTGTCATACTGGTGTTGTGTTGGTGTGAGTTAATTGGATGGAGGTTTCAATGCCATCCTGTCTGCATCATCACTGATAGAGGATTAGATGATGAACATAAACTGTCGAAGAACAGCAACAGATGACCTACTGTCTCATGGCCCATTAAAAAAAAACCCCCAAAAAACAGCCCATCTCGTATATTCAGGCGCCTAAGATGGGTTGCTTTTTTGTGGGCCAACCTGTATGGGGGAGCAATAAGGTGGTGGTGTCTGATCGAATGTACAGTGAGTGGATACAGGATTTAAAAATGTCTGAGCCACATGTGCCAGTGCAACACACCACCACCGTCATCATCATTGCAGCACTGAGAATGATTCACAGCCCTAAAAAACCTTCTTTGAGTCCCCAGACCATTTCAGAATGGAGCAAAGGGAACTAACACAATAGATGGACCACAGCAGGCATGCCCAATACATTGATGCTATCGACCAGTCGATCACACAGTGCATGTAGATAGATCACTGTGGAACACTCCACAGGATTGAGAAATGAAGGCCATTGGGTACAGGCGAGTGGTACACTTCTACACGTGTATTGGGTACACGTGTGCACACCATTTAGAAACCGGCGTGCGGCTGAACTACAGTATGTAATTGTAAAAATACAAAGTGCACCCATACAGTAGATAGAGCTTATTTTATGGATAAAGTGGCCAGTCTGTGTGCATAAGTAATTTTACTAGCAAATCAGACAACCAACAAACCCACTAGAGAAACAAAAATACCAAAAAAAAACATGGCGGTTAGATTTTGATATATGCTAATGATAAACAGCATCATTTAAACTGAATCTTTAGACCACACCCACCCACTCCTTAGTGGATGCTTAGGCAAATGGCATTAAGTGTTTAAAGTGTTTAACGGCTTTATTCTCGACTCGTTGAGCTGAGATTGGAAGACAGACTGTTCGATTTCAGGCAGACATCTGTTGAGCTCAGCGCAGACGGCATCAGATTTAATCTCTTGTTTGAGGGGAGGGGTTCACGAGACCCCCATCCTAAAGCTGATGGGGTTCGTGGGACAGGTGCCCACCCCTTTCCGGCACATGTCACTTTGGAAACGTGCACATTTATATAGAAATAAGGAAACTAGGTTGGCAACTTTAGCAAACTTTCTCTTTTATCCAGCTTTAATGAACAGCTGACATGTTGGCGTGCTGGAGTTCAGGGTTGCGCCTGCATTTTAAGCAAATGAAGTCTGGGTTCAGGGCTCTGCGTCAGTCTGTGAGTGACAGAAGGACAGAGGAAGACCATGCGTCGCTTTTGGCGCCGTTTCACAGCTGTTATTCAGAGCACTGTGCACTCCATTGTCACTGTGGTGCGTCCTCTGGGACTCTGCTATTTTTGTATGAGTGAAAACTGAAGAGCTCTGGGCAAGTGCAGTAGAGCATCACTACAACTCAGGAGGTGGAAAGTCTGCATTGAGAATTTTGGTGCTCAGGTTCAGGATAGTTTTTTTTTGTGCGTTGGACGTCTCGTCCTCGGGTCATCTTTAAAGCGTTTCTCATCGGATCACAGAGAGTGTCCCAACATCCTGCGGAAATAAACTAGTGTTTACTTTGTTGGAGACTTTCAACATAACCATTTAATTAATAAAGCACTTTATTACATACAATACCAATAAAGGTATTAACAAACTTTTAACCAAATAGAGCCATATGGTATGATAAGACATGGCATTATTGTGAATAAATCACTGTAAAGGTGTTATTAGGCACAATGCAAAGCGGAGTACAGTTACAACTTTTCCCCATAATTTATTCAAAATAAAACGAAATCTTTAATAAAATCGTCTTCTGTGACATAATGTAGTCCGTTTTTTAAAATGAAAGCTGATCTCAAGAGTAACATGATTCCAGTTTTTCTAACAAATACTGCCATCTAATGGCCATATTACAAGATTTCGTTTTTAAAAAAAACATCGGGAAAATAATGTATTGTTTATCACACATCAATACGAATGTGAAGTGCTCAGAGCTGTGTGTTGTCAATAATATCATGGCTGGACAAATGGCCAATCAGATTTAAGGGCTGGATCTTCTCGTTTATAAGCTCATTTAAATAACCACCCACTACCACTTGCCTCCAGAGTTGTGGTGTTTTCCACATAGTGGCTCTGTCCTTATTCAGTCTCGTCCCTTCTTCCACCTAAGCGCTTTTTTTAAACGTGTTGATTTGTCTGTTTTTTTTAAAGGAGTTTTATCTTCTGAACAGCACTAAGGGTTAATTCCATGAATGAATGCTTATGGAGGCAGTTAAGTGTATCTGTCAGCAGGTTGGAATGTGGGTACAAACCCATGCAGACATGGTGAGAATTATTGCCCCAACTGAGAGCCAAACCCAGGACCTCCTTGCTGCCAGGAAAACGTACTAACTCCTTGGCCCCTATACTCTCCCTCTAATCAGTAGTGCTGTAAATGAGTGCACATTGTTGCTATTGCAAATTATAGTAAATTGCAGCATCTTCTTATGGATATATTTCTTCAAAAATACTATAAAACGATAAACCCCTGAAGTCTTGCATCATCCTGTAGTTTATTCATGTCCTTATATGCTACTGTGTGAAAAATGGATAAAACAATGACTAGGACCAAAATGACACCTAACCTCAGAGGTTGGCATCTCTTATGAACAGTGGATTTGAAGCACCATCTTTCAGAATGCAGCTGTTCAACCTAAACACTGAGATACAATGTCCATGCTGAAGGAGGCTCTTTGTATAAATGCACTGCACATTTGAATGTCTGCTTTCTTTAGTTGTTAAAACTGTATGTTTAATATGTTTATGTCTAAATGGTCAGTTTCCGTTTAATCCGATTGTTAATGTGAGCCTCTGATATTTAGTCAGTATTGGTTTCAATTCATTACATCATCCGGAGGAATGTTTACATATTGTGTACTGTGTATTTGGACTTTCTAGCCTACAGTGCAGTATAGAAAAGGTCGTTTTGGTTCCACATGTTTTAAAAGTTACATAAATATCATATCACTGATTATGGTTTTGTATGTTCACATCATTGGGTTTGGGTGTTAGTCTCTAGATTATTAGATCATTTGTCCAGTTTACCTCTATCCCGTGATCATGCTTGATGACCCAAGTTGTCATGGTGATTGAGTGGGCTGCACTAGTGACAGATGGATGGGGTCACAGAAAGGGAAAGAGTGAGGGTCACTTCATAGTCTCCACACTCTTTTAGCCTTTGTAGGAGATGTAAGGATGAAGCCTCAGTAAAGTTTGTTATATATATTTTAGATATATGCTTTTTCTGTATTTTCACGACTATTTACATTGTAGATTCTCACTAAAGGCATCAAAACTATGAATGAACATGTGGAGTTATGTACTTGACAAAAAAATGTGAAATAACTGAAAACATGTTTTATATTCTAGTTACATCAAAATAGCCTCCCATTGTTCTGATTACTGCTTTGCACACTGTTGGACAAACTTTCGTGATTCACAATCCATTGTCCATTTAACAGTTTGAGAGAGGCTGTTAACGACAGCTGCACTAAATGGAACCTCACACTAGCCAATAAAATGAAAAGACTCTTATGGGCCAGTGTGAGGTATGGCTTAATCTTTCTCTTAAACTGCACACTCAGATATTTATCTTCTTGCTCAGTTGTGCATCAGGGCCCCCCACTCTTTTTCTGTCCCTGTGTACATGGTAAGGTCTTGGCAATATCTCGCAACAAGTAGCTTTCCTTCCTTAACGAAACAATGGACTGGTGGGTCACTAAAGAAAGTTGTTTTTTTTCTGGCCATTTTGAGCCTGTAAGCAAGCCAAGAACTGCTGATGCTTCAGATACTAAACTAACCTAGAATGTTGTGCTCCCTTTCATGCTCACTTATTAGTATAACATTTTTCCGCTGTGCATCACAATTGAGCAAGTGTGTCCTAACAACCAATTAGCCTAATAACATCTTAAACTTTGATTGACAGCCAGAGGATGTTATTGTAATAATGTCCTAGTGTTGATTTTAATCAGCTGATGCTTGATCCACATTTTGATGTTATTGTCTTCCTTAAATTACAATAATTATTATAGTATTGTTACAACATACTTTCTGGTTTTTGCCCTGATATTATAATGGTGTCGAACCATTTATTGGGTGATGACTCCTGGTTTGCAGGCTTCCCTAAAGTCATAATAATGGCATGATAATATCGATTTATTTCCCTTTTTTGTTTTTCTTGTGGCAGTTAAGGAGATGGGGTTTGGTGTGGGGCCATGGCATCGTGTACCTCTTGCACTTACACTGGAATGCAGAGAAGCCCAGGCTTCCTGAACTCACCCATGAGACCGTGGGTTTAAAATGTTGCTAGATCACTGATTACATTAGCAGGGTCTGACCCCCAGCAGTGGGCCTGAGTGCATATGCAGTGCTTTCTTCAACCCGTTTGTTGGTATTGTTCTCCGGTAGCAGCCTTAACAGAGTCACCCTTTCCAGGTCAGTAGCCTTAAGTCCGAGGGGTGGATGATCGACTGAATCAGTAGGTGATTTTACAGTTAGAGCACATAAAACTACAGGGCGGTGTATGGAAAAAGCAGCCTGCTTCATATATCTTAGCTATATTGGGCGACCTGCTTTTTCGTGGGCCATCCTGTAGAATTGTGATGTATTTGTGAATTAAGTGCTTGCTTCTCTTAGATTCAGTTTTGTACCTACTCATCTGTGTGTGTCCAATACAATTAATCAGATCTGTTCTAATCCTCCACCCAACTTATTTTATTTAAAGACTAGTGCAATACCCGTGCTACTGGCGTACTTGAGAAAAACATGAAATTTAACAGGTAATTGTTTTTGACCACTTGATTGGTTTGGAGTGCATATATATAAAATCGATGTTTGATCATAGAGTGAGGTTTGTGGCAATTAAACATCTAAAATGAATATGTGGAAGGATTATAGTGTGAGTTGTGACTACGGTGTCCACTTTGTTGCTTTCATGTGAATTTCTCAGTAGGTTTTCCATGGACACAATAAGGAATAACTGGGCCAAGTTTAATTTTGTAGGTACTTGTAAAGAGGCCAATCCATCTGAGATGTTGCATTTGATGGCGATAGCCAATGAACAATCAAATGTTGGAAAGCAAAAACATGTAGGTAATCGGACAGACCCTGATGTGACACTGGAGGGTCTTGTGTTCGATGGCAATAATAATAAACCATCAAATAAAGGAAGTGAGAAGTACATAGTACCTTTCCAAGGACATGATCTAGAATCACTATGCCGCATTTTAGCTTTGTAGGTACTCTGGACTCTGGAGTGGGAGAGTTAGTGATGAGTGAGTGAGTCAGTGAGGGCTTTGGGATTTCGAGATGTAGATGAGTAAATTTGAAATGGGACATCACATTATGTAAAAATCCCTTAACATTTACAAAACCTTACAGTCGACCCAGGCAGTCACCTTAGTTACAACTCTCACCACCCTCCAAATAACTCAAGTGCTTGGGGGGCAGTCCACTTTGGCACGGTAATGTTTGATGACGTAACGGACATTTAGTGAATTGTATTGATGTTTGGTGGATCATGATTGATTTTGTGTTCTGTGTGTTAAGGGCTTTTCTCAGGGACCCACACCAGTGGCAAAATTGGACCTTTAGGTTAGGTTCCAACACTAACCACTGAGCGGCTACGGCCAATAAGTAGTCTTATTTTCACAGTGGTGGTGTGACGTTGCGTCGTGCATTCCAGATAACATGTATACCACACACTCACCTATGCAAAGAGCCTACTGCCTGCTTTACCGGTTAAACAGTGCTTACTAGAACAAATCTTGTACATACATTTGAACGCAGCTTGTGTTTCTTGGGTTTGGTTTATACGGCAAATTAAACCCGTGTAGATTTTTCAGAAAAGA
The DNA here is from genome assembly GCA_025769995.1 of Xyliphius kryptos. Taxonomy (NCBI): domain Eukaryota; kingdom Metazoa; phylum Chordata; class Actinopteri; order Siluriformes; family Aspredinidae; genus Xyliphius; species Xyliphius kryptos. The sequence continues at coordinate 9,590 of JAOUQT010301922.1, read as the reverse complement.
GAATTATTATGATGATGGCGATCTCTACATGTTCCCCAGTATTGGAAAATGTATATCAGATACTTGTCAGTAGGTACTAGGGATGACACGATTACATATTTATTACAAAGAGAGCTAATTGGAGGGAAATTTCCTTCTGGTATAAATACCTGTTTTTACTATTTATGTTTTTCAGATTTTGAGGGTACAATTATTGTCTTAAAAACGGATCTTTTATTTATTTCGTCTGTGTGAGTCGCGCCACTTGGTCTCAAATTAAATTTTTTGTTATTACATCCTTACACCCCCCATACGCACCATGTCCACAGGTTATGTTATTTGACACGTTGTCTCACCACCACTGTAAACGTTCTGCTGTTTAATAATGATGAAGGTAGTTTTGTTAACTTTAGTTAATCAGAGTTAATAATTCAGGAAAGAGCAACATACCCCTCTTGTACCCTCCAACCTTACCCCCATCCAGCCATGGTTCCAGCTATTGCACACCAGATGCTTAGTCCCCGTCTACTGATTCATGTTCAGAAATAAGTTACTATCGATTTGTCTCATTAATTAATTTATTGACTAAATCGTTTCAGAGTTTGTATGAACATAATGCTTTAGGTTTCTGTAGAAACTCTCCGTCGTCTTTTCCTCCCACTCCATAAGGCTGGCTTTTTGGCTGATGGGATTGTACGTCTATCCTGTAATTTATATTCATCTAGCAGGATAAGCCTGTCTCCAGACCACGTTCCAGCAGCACGCTCCGCTCTACACCTGCTCCTGCTTCTTAGTCAGCAGCAAGTTGTCTAAGAGTGTCGTGTCCTTTGGCGCTATGTGCTTAACCCATTGTGTCCGGAGCTCAGTTGCATCTGGGGGGTTTACTTTCCTTTAGAGAAAGATAAAGGGAAAGGGAAGAGTGAGAGAACAAGCAAGAACTGCAGCCACTTTGAAGGACTTCGTGGTTCCTCTATTCGGCCTCTCTCTTGCAGGACAAAAGGCCTTTATGTGGGACTCCTGCAGGGGGCTGATGGGATATGGGGGCAGCAGGGCCTTTTCATCTGCTGAGAGCGTTCTCCCACTCCCCCACCCGCAACAGCCAGGCTCACCAGCTGTCGGCATAATGCTTCTCTCATGGCTCTCCTCAGCAAGACTGCTCGGCGACACGCGTACACACATACACACACACACACGGTGGTCTGGAGTTTAAACACTGAAAATGACTAGTTTTATACATAAAACTGATAAATGCAAGTTCCATCCCATCATGTCATTTTTCAAACACCACATAGTTACCTATGAGTACCCCAATGGGTCAGGTTCAAACCATGTGGTAGGGCAATAAGCAAAAGAGCAATAAGGGTTAAGGGACCTGCTCAAGATCCCACAGTGGCAACTCTGTGACCTGGGATTGAGCCTCCAAAATTTAGTTTAATAACCCAAAACCACTGAAGTACAACGGCCAATTAAACATGCGGAAATGCAACCAGCAACACGCTTCTTTGGTATTCAATTTGACCAAACCGGTTTTGGCACTAAATTCCATGCATTAGACTGAATTATAAAGGCTCCTTTGCTTCCTGTCTCATTGTTTTGTTTTACAACCGTCGTTGACTCCACGTTGGCCCGGTTTCCAAATTCTCGCCTCAGTCGTAACTGAATGCCATTACAAACCTGGCTGCGTGTAAACATCTGGGTCGGAAACGTCTGAAATATAATCCAGAGCGATTATAAACCTCGAACCCCTCAATTTGCAAAGGACCTCGATTGTGATATAATCCTGATTGACAGCTCGAACTTCTATGGAAGGTATAGAGGTTTTACGGCATTAAACACTTTTGTTTTAACTGTTTGTTCATGATTCAGTGATCACAAGCCAATCACTTTGCTTTGTATTTTTTAATGAAAAAATGCATTTAAAAAAAAAAATTGCTCTGTGCAAGTCATATTAAAAAAAAAAAAAGCTGTACGCGATATGAATTTGACTGAATTCCCGCCATGGAGGCTGCAGCAGGTGTGCTTAGTGACAAACAATCAGCAGGTGCACACTCGCTGTACAAACATGGCGTGAAGCAAGTCGTTTATAAGTTTTGGGGAACCTCTGTTCTGCAGGTGGTTGAATTTGCATCATAAGATTAAAACGGGCTGAAGATCTGTACGGTTCAGTTGCATGAGCTTGAAAGAGAAATACTAAGAAACAAAAAGAGAAACAGCAACTATTAACCACGATGTAACTATTTTTTACTGTTAATAAAATGACATTTTTAGAAAATCCCTTTGATCATCTGCCCAAAAATATTTGCATATTTATACATCAGGTTACATTTTAAAACCTAGCAATATTACATGTAATTAGTGTGGTAGGCAAAGTAACCAATGTGGGTCCAGTTTCATTGTTCAGGGTTTGTATTCATTGCATAAATTTGTTCTGATGTTCAGCACAAGCATATGTATAAAAAGAGATTAAATAAGAGCTACCACTGTGGATCGTTGCGCCGGGCTCTTAGCCCTTATTACTCTGGCAGGCTATATTATGACTGATCTCCGACCCTATCCAGCATGTTGGGATCTTTGTAGATTGTTTTGGACAAAAGCATCTGCAAAATGACCTAATGTATTTTTAAAGCAGTAAGGCAATAAGAAGTTGTGCATTATTGTGAACACAATATAATAGAAAATAGGTTTGATTCATAAATGCCTTTATTGAAAACAAAATCTTAAAACGACTTCCACAACGTAATCTAGTCCAGTTTTTATAATGAACGCTGAGTAACAGGATACTGGTTTCTCTAACGATCACTACTGCTATCTAGTGGCCAAATGGCAGAACACAATTTAAACAACAGCTGCAACAGGTTTAGTGCTCATCAGGAATCGGATCATCGTTATATTAATTAATATTTTATGATTTTAAATAATGTATTTCTATGCATTATAATGCGCTCAGAAGTGTGTGTTGTCTGTAATGTCACAGCTGGTCTAATAGCTCAGCCAATCAGATTTAAGGACCAAAACTACCAGTTATATATAGATATATAAATAGATAGAGAAAATAAGTACAGTTAAGTGCACATAGAAAAGGAAGACGCATAACCAAGTAGTGGTTGGTTATCTGATTTCCCTCTTAATTTTGGCGTAGCTATAATGACCTCATAGTTCAGAGGACCCAGTGATGTGATGTAGAAGTGAAAACTTGCACGAAAAAAACCCCAGCAGATTCTGAACTGATTTATTTACCATGGAATGTAAAGATATTTTTTGGAAAGGGATGAAAAATTGATGTAATGATTCACAGCATGATGCACAACTTTAATTGTCTGATTCTGTAAATGACTTTTGTTTTTGTGTTAAAAATACTCTACCACCAAAATACCATATGGTCAATGATGGTCATGTCTGTGTCTCTGTTGTGCTGGACCTTTGGGTAAACATGTCCAGTACATTTGTCTGGTTTCGTTTTATATTTACATAACATGTACACTTTGTCGTTTAGCAGATGCTTTTATCCAAAGCGACTTACACATTTCCCAACATGATTTGGGTCACAACACAGGGCTGCTGCAGCATCCCTGGTTCAATGAGGATTAAGGGTCTTGCTCAAGGACCCACATTATTAATTTCAGTGGACCTGGGATTTGAACCCATAACCTTCAGATTGGTCGTCCAACAGCCTAACCACTAAGATACCACACCCTACATTTATTATTTTGTAGCATTTCCGCTAAGAGATGATGAATGTTTTGGTTTCTTTATAAAGAGTTCACAGGGGAAAAGTTAAAACTGAGGATTTACATTACCTTTTGTAGATTAAGGTTTGTTAACTTGTTTTTAAAATGTGTACATTTGTGTCTAGCACTGTTTATGCAGCCTGCTCAAAGCAGATATGCACCCCACTGAGCCTTGGTCCTTACAAGGGGTCATCCTTAAATATCAACAACACCAGGGAGTTTTTTTGCCACTATTACTTTATCTTCCCCTTTAGGATTAAGGACTTTGACAGAATGGACCACCTAAGTACAGTAGTCTGAATATTTTCTTATTAACGTCTCTCCACCAACCCACCCAGGTATACTCGTACAGTATAAACATTGCTGGCTTGGTGAATATTCTCACTTTCTCTTTAAAAAAAAAATAGCTACTGGGATTATTTACAATTTACCTGGGACAGTATTAATTTTCCTTGTTACGAAAAGTCCCAGCCCAAATTCAGACATGCTAAGGGGAACTAGGTTTGGATAATCCATTTGAAAAGGTAGGGAGGTTCAAAGATTTGGAAATTCATTTATTAGCTATCTTCTGCTACATCCTCTACTATGGTTGCCGGGAGGGAGGGGGTAGCATGCCCATCCAGGGGAGAGTGTTTCAGGCTCTGGGCAAATACACCCAGAACAGGGCGCTAATCTATGGCTGGACACAATATTCTTCGTTATTTGATTTAAATTTTAGTTTATTTACAGTGATTGTTTTTATCTTTATATATTATCAAGTAATCATTGTGAACAAGTGTTTGACATTTGTATTGTATATTTTCTTGTCTTTCTTGATTTCATCTTCCTCCGATAAAGAGGTGGTATATACCAATTTGGGGGGTGGGGGGGAGGTTCTTCTGTTGAATTGGTTAATCATGTTGGGCCAAGAACCTTTATGATGGTTAATGGAAGAAGGTTGCTGTTTCATATCCACTGTGCATACACAATATTGCCAAATGTATTTGCTCACCCATCCAAATAATTAGAATCAGGTGTTCCAATCACTTTCATGGCCACAGGTGTATAAAATTAAGCACCTAGGAATGCAGACTGGTTTTTACAAACATTTGTAAAAGAATGGGTCGCTCTCAGCAGCTTAATGTATTTCAGCGTGGAACTATAACAGGATTCCACCCGTGCAACAAATCCAGTCGTGAAATTTCCATGCTACTAAATATTCCGGTCAACTGTCAGCTGTGTTTGTAAGAAAATGGAAGTGTTTGGGAACGACAGCAACTCAGCCACCAAGTGGTAGGCCTGTAAACTGACGGAGCAAGGTCAGCGAATGCAGATGTGCATAGAGTGAAGAGGTCGCCTTTCTGTAGAGTCAATCACTAGAGAACTCCAAACTTTGTGACCTTCAGATTAGCGCAAGTACAGTATGCACCAAGCTTCATGGAATGAGTTTCCATGTTCGAGCAGCTGCTTCCAAACCATACATCACCAAGTGCAATGCAAAACGGCAGATGCAGTGGTGTAAAGCATGCCGCCACTGGACTCTAGAGCAGTGGAGATACGTTCTCCGAATGACGAATCGTGCTTCTCCATCTGGCAAGCTGATGCACGAGTCTGGGCTTCGCGATTGCCAGGAGAATGGTACTTGTCTGACTGAATTGTGCCAGGTGTAAAGTTTGGTGAAGGGGAATATGGTGTAGGGTTGTTTTCAAAAGCTAGGTTTGGCCCCTTTAGTTTCAGTGAAAAGAACTCTAAAATGCTTCAGCATACCAAGACATTTTGGACAATTCCAGGCTCACAACCTTGTGGGAACAGTTTGAAGTTGGCCACTTTCTCTTCCAACATAACTGTGCACCAGTGCACAAAGCAAAGTCTGGTGTGGATGAACTTGACCTGCCTGCACAGAGTTCTGTCCTTAAACCAATGGGATGAATTGGAGCGGAGACTGAGAGCCAGGCCTTTTTGTCCAACATTAGTGTGTGACCTCTTGCACTTCTGGAAGAATGGTAAAAAAAAAAGAATCCCCTAAACACACTCCTAAACCTTATAGACCACCTGCCCAGAAGGGTTGAGGCTGTTCTGGCTGCAAAGGGTGGAACGACGCCATGATGAACCCTACAGATTAGGAATGGGATGTCACTTAGGCTTATGTGAGTCGAGGCAGGTGAGCGAATACTTTTGGCAATATAGTGTATGATGTAAATAGTATATGGGTTTAATATTATAATAATTAAAAACTGTAATTTGTAGTTTGTCATCATTGTGTTAATTTTTTTTGAGCACACCATTGATCGAGGTGTGACAGGGCAATACTGTACAACTGCTCCGAGATTTGGGGTTAAACTAGTAGGTTCTCCTGCAATTGTGAGGATGGATCTGTTCTGTAAACAATTTTGGTTTGTTTGATGTATACACATTTATCCCATGGTCATGCTGTCTTTATATAGCTTCCAACACTATTCTCTTTGATTTTGTGTTTTTTGTTGTCCTTCGTTGGGAGGGTCTCCGGTTATTAAGCTGCAGTATTATCACCATTGTTCTGTAAAAGTATGTTGCATTGTTACAGCACTAGTGTGCACATGCCTTGTCCTGACACGTATATTTATCTTTTTAACCACAGGAAGTTGGGCCATTTTAAGAGCTGAATCTCCCTGTGACTATTACAAGGAGCTTCACGACTTTTCCACATGATGGCCAATGCAGTGAGTAACATTCTGTTTATCTGCTGGAATGTACATAAATAAGGGTTGTAAACCTTCTGGATTTTTACCTCACATGCCGACATTCTCTTTGTGTCCAAACTTAGCACTATGATCCAATGAAAAATAGACCCCCCCCCCAACAAAGACAATTGTTTATGAATGAGTGATGGCATAGGAGTTTGTATTTTTAAAATTGACCTATTATGACAATTAAATATACACAAAGACCCGATCCATCCAAGGTGTTGCGTCGATGGCCATAATGAACGGCATGAAGCAAGAACTGTCCCAAGGACGTGGTAGGTAATCACTGTACCAAGTATGTACTTGGGAAGACCATGACATGAGTCTGGTGAAGTCATGAGTTTAATGGCGATATCGAAAGGAACCATCGAATTAAAGAAAGTGAGAAGCAGTTAATTAAGGACATGATGGGGAATCACAATGCCAAGTTGCTGCCTTGTATGTACTCGGGAAGTGAGAGAATTAGTGATAAGTCAGTGAGACCTTGAGGGCTTTAGCATTTATTAGTATACATTTACAATATTGGTTTATGTTTTTAAATGACTAAGTATAATCATTAAAATAATAACTTTTAAATAAAGGTTTTTTTTTTAACAAAAACTTTACAATAAAGTTTTATTTGTATATTGAGGTTTATTTAAGCCTGGCTTATTGTGGTTGACAAAAGTGGGGCATATTTTGGTCTTAGACCAGTGACCTGTGAATAAACAGGAACCAAAGAACAAACCAAAAGCTGTTGAGTCTTACAGTGATCTGTTTTACCTACTGCAGTATTTTCAACCGACAATATTTTACAGATTTCAAGCATAGTATTTTAGCACTTAGTCAAGGTTTTTTTTTTTTTAAAAAAAAGGTTAAGTGCTTGTGTTATACAAACACAAATCTGTCTAAAACAACACTTATAATATTTATTATGTAGAATGGGTTGCGTATTATAAATGGTAAGGATTTTAACTTTAAAATGCTGTATGTGATGATTGATTATAATAAAGCCAAAAAAAGATATGCTAGTTAAAAGATGCAGAAAGTTTAAGGGATTTATTTCTTAGTCAGCCAATACAAAAAAAAATATTTGTTTGACCAATTAAATGAAACTGGACAATTTCTTACGGCATACCTGACGATCAGTGTGCCACGGCACAGTGGTTGAAAATCACTGACCTACTGTAAGGGTGTGTTCTCCACATTTAACCCATCTGTGCAGTACTACACACGCATTGAGTGAGCACACGTTCCCAGAGCAGTGGGCAGCCCTGGACACGGTGCCCGGAGAGCAGTTGGGGTTAGGTGCCTTGCTTAATGGCACTTCAGTCATAGTACTTGGTGCTCATCTGCTTGCAAGGCTGGATCCTCCACTAGTTTTTAAATGTATTTATATTAGTTTTTTTGTTCATTCATCTGGTGACTCAAGTCTATTGATCTATAAAACATCCTATATTAGATGAAGTTTACAGTAAAGTGTTAACAAGGTTAAGGTTCTATGCTCACCATACTGTTGTCACAATTAAATGTAAATAAGGAAATCATGTTTTATTATTGATTTGTTATTCGTAACTCAAATGTAAGGGGCATTTTAAGTACACAAACAGATGGACTACAGTCTGTAGTTGCAGAACTACAAAGTCAATCTTTACTGTAAGTGGAAGTGAGAACATGGAGAGCAAAAAGAAGGCATATCCAAACTTTTAATTGGTTCTGTAGATTCAATTCAACTATTCGTTTTCACTTAGAATAGTGTGTATAGTAAACTGCACAGTTACTTTCGCAGTTCATCTATGAACAGTTATTTTGCTGATGTGTTGATGTTTTACTAAAACCCACATGATCAAAGAGGATGCTGTGGGTTCACATACCAGCTGATCCACTCACAGTTAAACCACGTAAAGTCGCTGTCATATATGAGACGACAACGTCACTGGACTCTGTGATGCAATATGTTGCGTGCCTAACTGGCCAGATGATTTTACTGGGTTGTTTTTGAGTGTCTACCGGCTGGCTAGACACACACACACAGTTATAGTAAACATGGTCTCTTTTCAGCTATTATTAGTTATCTATACACTACTGCTCAAAAGTTTAGGATCACTCGCAAATTTCCCTCTATTTAAAAGAAAAACATTAATGCACAATTCACCAATGATGTTGTCCATTTCACAATTAATTTAAGTGTATCAGATGATTTTTAAAGAATAAAAATATTTGTGATAAAATCTATTTTTGTATTTTGTATAGAGGCTTATTTTGCATATTGTCCTGTTATCCGCCATTTTCAGTCCTCTGCCTAAATTTCCTAGTATGGCCACCAACTCAAGTTAAGGTTGTTAGTGGGCTAATTGGCCACACCCTTACAGTGGCCAATAAAAATAAAAGACTGTGATGCTGTGAGGTGTCCAGTGTGAGGTATGGCTTACATCTAGCTCTCAAACTTCACACTCTTAAGATATTTATCTTCTTGCACAGTTGTGCATCGGGGCCTCCCACTCCTTTTTCTGTCCTCGTTAGGGCCAGTTTTGTAACTTTTCGAAGGGCATAGTTAACAGCATGGTAAGATCTTTTCAGTTTCTTGGCAATATCTCACACTGAGCAGCCTTCCTTCCTTAACACAACAATAGACTAACTGGTCACTGAAGAAAGTTGTTTCTTTCCGGCCATTTTGAGCGTGTAAGCAGGCCAACAACTGCCGATGCTTTAGAGCAGTGGTTCTCAACCTGTGGGTCGGGACCCCGGCTGGGGTCGAATGACCAAAACACAGGGGTCGCCTAAAGACATCGGAAAATACATATTTACTATGGCTTTAGCCGCTGGGAAGCTCCAATCTTTACTGAATGCAAGTAGCCTGATCCCGATTCCTGTACCAAAGATAGCTGCCGTGAACGTCATCTTGTCGCGGTATTTTGACAGCCGCGCGCATCAAAAGGCTCTGCCGGATTCGTCACCTTTACCAAGATGGCCGCGGCTGACAAAATTTCTTGAGCAGTGTGTATATATTTATTGTAGCACCTGTCAACTTGAGGGACCTTCTCAAAAGTTCCTCCTGAAATATGTACTCTTTATTCAATCAATTTATAACATTTACGTCACAGTTTTTATCTGTCTCAGGTGCGCTACCGGCACTCACCCCATAACTATGTTCGGTAAACCCTATTATGGTGAACATAACCAGTCAAAACATTATTCCCCC
>JAOUQT010301916.1:0-15983 GCA_025769995.1 Xyliphius kryptos | reverse complement strand
CTTCACTTACCTTGACACGTCCTCCTCGCGCCCCCGCCATGTTGCTCTCTTACACCCCCCATGTTCCACTCTCACTCCAACCCTGTTCCACCCCCCCCCCTCCACTCTCACTCATTCCACTCACATTAGAAGCTGATTTGAAGTTCCTCTTGGTTGAGCTTTGCTAAAAGGCCTCTGTCTGTCTGTCAATTATTCATAAAGAACACCATGGCCTCTCTGCACAGCACTGTGTTCCAAAGTCAAATAAGAACGCCTCAAAGCTGCATCACGCTACAAAACAACCAGACCTCCGCAAAAAGTTGCCCCAAAAATAATCGTGTAATTGAGGTTTATGGTCATGTCCTGGCAAACTGATGTCCACAGATAGGAATCTGGTACCAAAAGGAGAAGAAATAAATAGAAAAGCACTATTCTGGCAGGTGTTGTGGGCCAAATGTAATGGATGGGTTTCTGCAAATGCCCTCAGGGAGTCAGGGTGGGTTCTCTGTTCACGAACAACCATTAGAGTCATGAAAGTGCTCCCTCTCTTCCTAAAGTCCTACTGAAAATAAAGAACAGGGCCTAGGTTCTCTGTAGAGTACCACAGAGACATTATGCTTATTTTTTTGGTTAAAAAAAGTTCCAATAAACTTAAACTCTACTTATTATGTGACCTCCTCTCAGCACTGGGGATCCAGGTTTGAGTCCTGATCTGAGTGACGTTTCAATTAGGGCTGCACCAATGAATCAATTGAAAAACATATGATAATAATCTACTTAAAGTGTTGGCCACACATTCAATTATCGATTAGGTGTGTCGCACAATGGGTTATGCTCACGGATCCAGTATTACCCTGAATAAATTATAATTTACAGTGAGATTTAAATATTAGAAAATAGAATAACATTTGCAGCTCGCCAGAAACGTTCTCCCCTGGATGGGCATGGGGAACCAATCAGAATACTGATTCGGTTTCTTAATTAAAGGCTTGTTTTATTTATCTGAAACAAAAAAAATTAAGTATTAGATCGTATCGTATCATAGGGAACTTTTAAGTAACTTTTAAGTACCTGCCCAGCCCCTAAAACATTCTTCCCTGGATATATTAAGCGGAAGATGATGTATGGATTTTTAGAAGCACCACTTACATCACTGTATGGTTATGTTTTGTGTCTCATACAGGTTTGAGGCATTAAACAGTTGTGGCAATGGGTCCCTCTTTATTAATATTTAATAAGGATCAATGCGCTAAAGAGCAAAATCCCTGTGGTCAATGACTGAGCCACTATGTGGAAACTTGTGGAGTCAGAAAGCTCACCCCAATGATACAGCACCACAGCCTCATCTAAGCCTCAAGAATGCCCTCCTCTAATTTTACATTTACAGAGCAAGTCAGAACTTTGAACACTCCACAATGGGGCATCTGTAGGCTTGTGGGTAAGGAACCTACCTTGTGACCTGAAGGTCCCGAATTCCATTCCTGGTCCCACCAAGTACTAAGGGAAGGCTCTAACCCCACATGTTCCCTGAGCGCCATGTATGCTTACTTCACTCAGTGTGTGTATATGTGTGTATGTGTGTTTTACTGCACTGATGGGATAAATGTGTGTAAGTACAGTGTGTAAGTACAGAAGGCAAAATAGATCACTTTATTACTTTGATCAAATCCAGTTACTGTAAAGATGGACTTTGTAGTTCTACAAGTACAGACTGTAGTCCATCTGTTTGTGGACTACAGTCCTTTTACTCTGTTCTGTTATCGTCAGGACCCCAATGGTACCACCACAAAGCAGGCATTATATGGTTGAAGCATTATTTCTATCCCAGGAGTCTCCCCTGAGCTGGAGAAATGAAACTGCAGTCTGTAATTGTAGAACTACAAAGAGCATCTTTACAGTAATTGGAATAAAGTAAACTATTTTTGAAAAGATAGAAAATGGAAAAAAGAAGGGAGGGTGTCCAAACTAAAAAGCATCCTGCAGAATTTAAAGTCCACATGTAGAGTAAGAGTAGCACCATAAAGGAACTTCATGAAAGCCATTGTTGGAACAATGAAGATCTCAAAATGGCATACGTTTTTTTTTTTTTTTTTACGTTTCTCTTTTCAAATGATACACACAAAGTCTTGGTGGACTCAGAACAGCAACTTGACCCTCATCAGAGTTCAAAAAACAGCTGCCTGCAACTAAAGAGGCATGTCTTACATTATTTGACCCACTTTGAAACATGAAACTCCTAAATTTCCACTGTCTCATGTAACAATGGACAAATTCCATATTAAGCTCTTGTAGCGACACAGACTCACAGGTGCTTTTCAAACCTAATGTAACCATCTTTGCTTGTAATCTAGCAGAACTCTGGTGAAACTGCAAAACAGAAGAGGAGCCCTTAAAGCAGTCCTCAAACTCTTTTAAAAAATAGGACCAAATCTTTAAAAAGTGTACATAAGAGAACGCAGATCCAGAGTTTGTCCTGTTGGTTGGGGTCAGGGCTTGTAATGAATGCAGACAGGTATGGAGTGGTAGCTCAGTGTTAGGGTGTTGGGCTATCAATTTGAATTTAGTGGTTTCAAATCCGAGCTCCATTTGTTCAGTAAAGCGAGACCCTCATTACTTTAGGGGTGCTGTATGGTAAACAGCAGAATTGGAACAATTAAACAACTTTGTTTTGATCCCAACCAAAGTTGGGATTCTTGTAAGTTGCTTTGTAGAAAAACATCTGCTAAATGACCAAATACACAGGGATTGGACAATGAAATTGAAACACCTGGTTTTAGACCACAATAATTTATTGGTAGGGTCTCCTTTTGCACCCAATACAGCGTCAATTCGTCTTGGGAATGACATATTTAGATCTGGTGACTGTGCAGTCCATGGGAGATATTTAACAAACCAACATGGTTTGGTGTGTACATTGCAAAGTACCCATGTAGGCACATATGCAAGTACCCATTTAGGTGCGCACGTTAGTACTCATGTAAGTGCGCATGTTAGTACCCATGTAAGTACCCATGTAAGTGCGCATGTAGGCACGTGTGTTGGAGCGCATGTAAGTACCCATGTAGGCACATATGCAAGTACCCATTTAGGGGCGCATGTTTGTACTAATGTAAACGCACGTTAGTACCAATGTAAGTGCGCATGTAAGTACCCATGTAGGTGCGCATGTAAGTACCCATGTAGGTGCGCATGTTAGTACCCAAGTAAGTACCCATGTAAGTGCACATATAAGTACCCATGTAGGTGCGTATGTTAGTACCCAAGTAAGTACCCATGTAAGTGCGCATGTAGGCACGTGTGTTGGAGCGCATGTAAGTACCCATGTAGGCAAATATGCAAGTACCCATGTAGGCACATATGCAAGTACCCATGTAGGCACATATGCAAGTACCCATTTAGGGGCGCATGTTTGTACCAATGTAAGCCCACGTTAGTACCAATGTAAGTGCGCATGTAAGTACCCATGTAGGCACATATGCAAGTACCCATTTAGGGGCGCACGTTAGTACCCATGTAAGCGCACGTTAGTACCAATGTAAGCGCACATGTTGGTACCAATGTAAGTGCGCGTATAAGTACCCATGTAGGTGCGCATGTTAGTACCCAAGTAAGTACCCATGTAAGTGCGCATATAAGTATCCATGTAGGTGCGCATGTAGGCACGTGTGTTGGAGCGCATGTAAGTACCCATGTAGGCACGCATGCAAGTATATACATGCGCATGTAGGCACTGCTTAAAAACATGACACTTGAGGTAAAACAATAAGGTCCAATTTTGCAACCTGTTAAAAACAGCACATCAGTGGTTCCTCTTGTTTAATAGTTTAATAGCACAACATCCTGATGGAACTTACTTGGAAAGAGAGACACCTCCCGCTTTGCCAATGAGCTCCTCGTGACGTAGGACGGCTTCATTCCAGGGAATGTTTAGAAATTTCAGAAGCGTCCTCATCCACATTTCCGGGTGCAGGACGAGCTGCTCATAGTGCACTGGCAGGCACTTGTCGGCAGCCTCCAGGCACTGTGTGTACATGGTCTCTATGGCTCGGTTCCACTTCGTTAAGCAGTCCCGGTAGCTGGTTAGGTCGAAACCGGCGATAGTCACTTTACGCGAGATCATGGAGTGGACGGAGGCCCTGCCATCACGAACCATCAGGATGAACTTAGCACGCGGGAAGATCTTGGCCAAATATGAGAGGGACTTGAGGGCGAACGGGTCCTTGTTGCACAGGTATGTGGCCGGCTCCCCATGTTTCACAATGATTTCAAGTAGAAAGGCCTGCATTGCAGAGTCTAGCACCTCGTCTGTAACGCCAGCCTCGTCCAGTCGCATCTTCTCGCGGCCTGAACGGCTCCACATCTGTTTCATGGCCAGAATGCGGGGGATGACACGCGTTTCCTCACCGCAACGCACATCTGGATGTGCGTCCAGCATGGCTCTCATGAGTGTTGTGCCGCTGCGTGGAACACCTCCGATAAAAACGAGTGGCATGTCCTTATTATATACAAAGGGGGCACTGAGGTTTTGCCCCGTGCGCAGTGTAGCGTGCAGGCTGCCCAGCAGCGGCTGGCTTCGCTCCTCGATGCGCTGGTGGCACTCCATGGCGTGACGTCCCAGGTAAAAGACTGTCACGGAGCTGATGACCAAGCAGGCCACCAACAAGTTCTGTTTAAGTTTCCCAATCATTTTAAAAACAGAGAAGAAGCCAGGGTAGGCTTGCACAAAGGGGGTGGGGTGGCAACCGGGGAAAAGAAGGGGAATGATGATGGGGAGCGGGCACCCGCTCTTCAGGACTCCCTGCTGAGGGATGGGCGTAGAAGTGGATCTGCTCCGTGTGACTCTCGTCTATCGCTCAGCTCCATCAGGCCTGCAAGAAAATCCAAACAAACCCGGTTAATCACTTGAAAGCTGGTTTAAATTTCAGGTCCACCCTAGTTACCGAGTTATAGGGTCTTTGAACAAGGCACTTAAAACTAATTGTTCCAGGGGTGGGGTATCATGGCTGACCCAATGCTCTGACTCCAACCATCAAGTGCTGCAGTCGTAGGCTTTTGGTTAAGGAACTAGCCTTGTGAACTGAAGGTACACGGTTCGATTCCCAGTCCCACTAAGTACTATGCCTTAAAGCCATGGCATTCCAGTCCTTAAATCTCATTGGCTGAGCTGTTTATTTTCCTGATGATTTTTATAAACAGTGTTCTGTAATTCGACCACTACATAGAAACCCATTTCAGCAATCAGTATTCACAAAAAAATAATAATGACTAGATGACATCACAGAACACCAGTTTTTTTTAACCATTTTGCTTTCAATAATGTGCCTGATGGTTTTTTGGAAGACCTTGTAATCCCAAGATGCTACAATGTGCTTCAATTCTCTTACAGTGAGCTTTGGTGGCAAGATACACTTGTGTCATCTTCCAGGCTTGTTTGTTACAGTTCCAGATTGTTTGAACTTTAATGGTTGCTCTGACTGTAGATAAGGGCATCTGCTGGTGAGGGGCTGTTTTCTTGTAGCCGTTGCCTGATTTATGAAGGTCAACACACATCTTTGTTACTTTAATAGTGTGTTCTTTTGTCTTTCCCATGTTTAAATGTGAGTAAGAGAAATAGGCCTCAATGTTTATACCCCAGGGAACCCGGTAGTGATAAATGACTAATTATATGTTGCTAGAAACTTTGATCCACTTTATAAACTACAGTAAAAATGACAAATGGTTCAAATACATTTATTTCCAAGAAAATGTTACGGGTGTTAATAATTTTGTACCAGGTCATTTTATGGGAAATAAATATTTCTTAAGCAAGATTTGTTCTTTTTTTCCAGTTGAGAAAATGAGTTGACGGTTGATGTTTTCTACATTTTTTTCACAGTGTGGTTATTATGCCTTTGCAATAAAAAAAAAGTCATTCGTCTTTTAAAACATCTTAATTAGGGGTGCCAATAATTACGAAGGGCACAGTATCTGCAGCTGCACAGTTTGGGTAAGTCTTTTTCTAATCCTTTAACAATGCTCAAAAGATGCCGTCAGCAGAATGACAGTGGTCCCCTCAGCCAGCTGGTCCTCAGACTCTCCGACCCCCAAACAGGTTCTAATTCTAAAGCCCAACCAGCTTAACACTATCAGTAAAAACAGGAACACTGGGAGAACCAAATCCAGGCTCATAGGCGTCTAGAAAGCCTTCGCAATATAAAAAATGAGTACAAATTAGAAACATATCTCACGAGCGTCAGAGACCCACAGCTGAGATGGATCCTGACCAAGTACCGCCTCAGTGACCAGAGCCTGGCTGTAGAGATGGGCAGGTACCAAAAGTCCTGGTTACCCCGCGAGGAGAGACGCTGCGGTCAGTGTGAAAGGGGAGAGGTGGAGCCAGAAATACACTTCCTTCTTCACTGTCCAAAATTTTAAATAATTAAAGAGAACTTTACAAATAGATAATCAGCTGATGATCTAAATGATCAATCACTCACAGAATTGGAACAATTAGAAATTGTACAGGGAGAGGGGCACATCGCCACCCTTGCGACTCAGCTCTCCACCTCCTGAGAGACAGTGGGTAACACAAGTAAATAACGCAAATGTATATCTTTTATGTAAATTATGCTAAATTATATTCTGATGTTTAACCCTATTTTGTAATCAAAACTTCTATTCATACTTTTCTCATCTTTATTCACATTTTGCTATAATTAGTTTCTTTTATTGTATTTTCACATATTTTTTTATTTCATTTTATTAGAATTATTTCAATTTTTGTCATCAATGTTGCAATGCTTTGGCAATACAGTCTACACACATTAATGTCAATAAAGCTTTGAATTTTCAAACTCAGTAACACTGCTGGACTGAGAGATTCAAGATTCAATCGGAATTGATTCAGTATCGACTGAAAATGCATTACAATAAGCTGCTTGTTCTCTGATATTGACATGTTCAGTGTCATCGTGTGTGTTTAACAATGTGGATGGTATCCCTTCATACACAGACCTGTGTACAGTGACCTTAAAGACTTAAAGTTTAAAGACCTTAAACTTAAAGAAGGTGTCCTTAATTTTCTGGAAATGGGGTTTGTAAAACCAACATTCGAACCAAAGTGAAAGTGCACTGCTGATTTCCTATGTAACAGAATACAACAGGAAACTATATAACGACAAATTGGTACAAAATACAAGAATATAGGGATGAGTCGATTACAGTTTGTGTGGCACGATTATTATGAATATTTAATTAATAATTAAATAATATTTAATTAATATTTTAATCAATAACTAACTTTATTAAAAAAGTGCCAGAAATCAAAGGAACAACACACGTTTCTAATGTAAACACAAAGCGACATTATGTTATTGGGGGAAAAAACAAAAGCAGATCTTTTGCTGAATATTAACACAAAATATTAAATTCTTTATGAAAATCAAGTTTCCTTAAACCCACAAGTATCCTAAATTGATGGCTGGGGTCAGAACACAGGGTTCACCATACACCGTGCTGGAGCAATGAGGGTGGAGGTCCTTGCTCAAGGACCCATATTGGTAACTTCAGTGGACGTGGACCCTTCACACTAGGGCTGGGACGATACGACCTAAAATCAATACTGCGATATATTGAGCACTTCACCTCAATAACGATGAATGGGCGATAATTTTAACACACACATACCCCAAAGATAAAGAATGTATAAGGCCAGCTTAAATACTTCACAGCCATATTGATGGTACGATTCCCTTTTTATTGCTACGTACCCTACAGAGAGCATGGAGTGCAGCAAGGAACATGAACGTAGACGACAAAAAAAGACAAAGTAACTTTTCTTTTAATTTTTTTAAGATTCCGAAAAGACCGATATGAGCAAAATGACGTCGGTTATTGTCATAAATTTTCAGTATATTGCCCAGGCCTACTTCAGACTGATTTTTCCATTTGTAAAGAGTTATAGAAGAAGATTAAGTGCTAACATCAGGGTTGCATTCGAAAGATTTATTTCTTAATGTGTCATTATTCCCCCCCCACCAAATCAAGGCACTTGAAATAAAGCTTAGATGTTTGTCTTTTTTGCATTGGTCAAGGATTCAAGGAGGCTTTATTGTCATTTTCATTGCATGTGACAAAGAGGAAATTATGGCCCACAGACCCAGTTTAACTTTGTTCTATTAAATGTTGAACTTGTATTTAAGAAAAAGTAGAATGTACTATCTATCTATAGATATATATATATATATATACACACACGCACACTATAAATATAAATATGGCAGCATATGAGATGCAAGATATAAGCATATAAATATAAACACAGTTCTATATTATAAAAAAAAAAAAAAACAATTAGAAGCCAAAGAACACATCTAAACCGGGGTGCCAATAATTATGGCTGCAGCTGTATATTGCAGGGTTTAACGCATTTATTTTATTTTTCATGTTATTGTCCTGCACTGGTTTGTATTTTTGCCGATGTACATTTATAAAGTGCTTTTGTGTTTCTGTTTACAACTTGTGCAAAATCAAAAATATACACTCCTTTGATAAAATGTTAACCAATTTGTTTAGCAGAAATCTAGAGCCTGTAATTTTTCAGACCTTAACACAGAAGGAGGGAAAGCCGACTGATTTACTGGATCTTTAACAATTTTAACATAACTCTCCTGCATAGTGTGTGCCAAAAAAACAAACTCAACACCATTACTCCACCACCACTATCCTAATCAGTTGACAATCGACAGGAAAGGATTATCGATTCATGCCGTTTGTGCCAAATTCTGACCTTTCCATTAGTACAGTGCAACAGGAGTCAGGACTCATCTACTCAGGGTGTGTATTTTACTGCTTAGTGATCCAATATTTAGAGTCCAGACTTTCTGTTTCCCTTAGAGAGCAATGACACTGCAAGTGGCCATCTGCTGTACAGCGAGTGCTGAGGAGCAGTGACTTGTGATCATTAATAAATGACCTGCTGGCTCTTATGCACATAAAAAAAAATAGCATTGGACGTCAAATCACTTTAAATCATTCTTTAAATAATTGACAGCTCAACCTTGCAATTATGCAAAAAAGTTCACAATTCTCACTACTCCTCAGGCTTATCACTTCTGACAGACCTACAACATTATTAAGTCATTTCACCTTATAACCTTCTGACTTTAAACTTCAAAAGCCACAGACAAGAAAATGTCTTACATTTAAAGGCTTACATTTTTGAAATGAGAAAAAAAAAATGTGGAGGTTTTCAGAATACAATTGATCAATTAAACTAAATCATTAAAAACAACCCAGTTAGATTCAGATAATCTCAGAAATACCGCTTCATGTGTAGCATTCAAAGCACTGCAGCCATCAGCGTTAACGAGTACACAGTTCTTAAGCCCCTCATTGCGCCAAGGGACTTTTTAATTATCACTTCAGTTGCAGTGTTTAACATGCCTCTGTAAAGCAAGACAGGGTGTTTAGAGTCCTGTGGCCCACTTACTAATTTGCTCTCGGTGAGGGAGACCCGTTAGTTAAGTGTTTTAGTATGAGACAGTGTAAGAGAGGGTTGCTCTACATCTGGTGGCTTTAACATTTTATTAAGCTTTTAGTCATTTACCTTGTATTACTTTTTAAATCAAAAATCATTTTCAGATCAGTTGTCTTTGGTCCTAGATTTTATTAATCAGAACTTATACACAAAAACCACAGTATCCAATGTATCTTCTTTTTATTCGTCAATTATCTTCCGTTTAATCCTCTATTACCTTAAAATCCATATATTTGGATAGTTGGAGGAAACCCACATGGAGATAGGGAGAACATGGAAACTCCACATGGATTGGGATTTGAACCGGGAATACCCAGCACTGAGAGGCGAACGTGCTAACCACTAAGCTAATTGTATTTTAAAAGGGTTACACGGCAAAAAACAATATGTGGTTTGGGTTTCCTTGTAATTGTTATGAAGAGATATAGTTGCTATGGCAACTGTTGCCCTAGAGAGATTATAGTACTTATAAAAAAAAACAATGCACCCGCAGCATTAAAGTACTTAAAACAACCATTGCCTTTAAGAGATTATAGTACCTATGGAAACCATTTCCCTCAAAGGGATTATAATTTTTAGGCACCCTTTGCCTTTGAGGGATTATAGTACTTAAGACAAGCGTTGTCTATGAAAGATTTTTGTAGTTGTGGCAACCAATTTCCTTGAGGGATTAGAATACTTTTGGCCACAAATTCCCTTGAAGGATTTTAGTAGTTGTGGCAGCCAGCCATTGCACTTGAGGGATTATAGTACATGTGGTGAGTGTTGCCCTCGAGGGATTATAGTACTTGTGAAAACCAATGCCCTCAAGGCATATAAAACATATGACAACCGTTGCCCTGGAGATCCTATAGTACTTGTGGCACTCATTGTTTACAATGGACAATAGTATTTGTCTCCACTGTTGATTTTATCACAGATGGACAGACAGAAGCAAAATAACAAGCATGAAACTATTGAACACCGCATATTTCTTTTTGTCAGATTAAAGAATTAACAAGCATAAATAAAAGCTGAGAATGTGGTGAAAGTCTAAATAAAGACAGATGCAAGGCTGATTTAACAAGCCGCAGTGCCTTTTGTTAGCGCTCCAGGCTGCTACTGACATGTCCATAGTGTTACTGAACAGGTTAGAGGAACCTACAGAGATCTACTGTCAATATATCACTTTGTCTCCTCACAGCGTGAATCATCTTTCCGATAAAGCAATTTAACCAACACAGCACCGGCTTCAGACAGATGACCTTACAGCTATTTAAGGCTGACGCAGAAGTCAGACAATGAAAAGCCTTGTGTATGATTAAGGGTTTGAGTGACAGACCTTGAACCAGTTGTACCATAAAAAGGGAAAAGGCAGAGCTGACTGGCTTTGGGAAGTTCGAATGGATACAGCAATCTGAATGTATTCTGTAACAAAAAGGAATCAAGGGGAATGTGGAGGTGAAGACAGTCCATTGACCTGTATAAAGACAATTTAATAAAGATATAAGGTATGAGAGGGCATGCATTATTGTATATAAATCATAGTGTCTTTTCCATGATTTATTTAAAATAATACACAACCTCCAGCACCTTATTGCTTTTTAAAAAATTGGTCCAAACACACGATAAAAACAAGGTTTGATTCATAAATGGGTTTATTAAAAACAAAATAATTAATAAACTGGTCTTCCAATGTAATCTAGTCTGGTTTCTAAATTGAACATTGATTGCTGAGTAACAGGATACCGGCTTCATGCTCATCATGAATCGGCTGACAGTTCATATTAATCTGTATATTCAATAAATGGTACATGATTTAAAAAAAATGGCCAACCCTTTTTGACAAGTTTCATGCATTGATACAAATGTGAAGCAGTCAGAGGTGTGTCTTATTGTCAATAATGTCACGGTTGGATAAACAGCTCAGCCAATCAGATTTAAGAACCAGAACTACCCTTTTTTTTTTTTTACTTTTACAAATGACAGTATTGGTATATTGACATGTAATATGGCTTGGCAATTCCACTGTATACCTAGGACATACAGAAGAATCTAAATATCGCTTCTCTCTCTCTAAATAGGCAAAGCGAGTTTTTTTTTTGTTGAATAAGGCCCCTATAAAATAACCTAATTTAAGAATCAAACTAATTATAATAATACTTTTAATAATTACACCACAGTATAAGAGTCAAATTCAAACAAACAGCGAACCGAGGTGACGCCAGTAGGATACCCGTCTCCCCTGTTGAAATTACTGAAGACTGAACTTCAAATACAATAGCTTGTAGCGAAATCCCATATCTTATGTCTCAAATGATATTCTGATCTAGATCTAATATCAGTACAGGAGGAACCAACCCAGGAGGCCTGTAAATGATTTACTGGTGTGGTCAGGCAATGTTTGGACTCACGTTTCATCTTGGTGAAACTGAAATCAAGAAAGTGTTGGTATTAAATTAACATTGCTTCCTCAGTTCTGTTACAGATATCCTCCACTAGATTCTCCATTGATCTGTTTGGAAATCCTCTGTGGACTTGTGCGGCAAACGGACCGCGTTAACACTTAATAATGAGTGTTTGAGTGAGACGTGATGGACATGTGCCTCACGTCTTCTGAACTCTCAGAAAAATGTGTGCGCGCGCAAGCAGAGGGGTTAAAAGTAAAGAGAACGGTCTGTCCAGTTATTTGGCCAGACTGATAAAGGTTACTGTTGGTCTTTCCACAATCACATTCTCTGTGCAGAGATTTCTCCTAATTGTAGACGTTTTACTGCGATGTATTCGCTCTTCTGTACACTTTACATGAAAAGCCATAGCCATCATATTTCTATTCCTGGAATAGAAATATGTAACCATGGTATCTTCTTCTCAACAGGTGATCCAGTTTGCCTACTGTACTTACACACAAAGGAATTTGTCCTCCACATTTAACCCATCCGTGCAGTAAGACACACACACATATATATATACACACACTGAGTGTTGTGAGTACACGTGCCCGGAGCGATACAGAGCCCGGAAAGCAGTTGGGGTTAAGTGACTTGCACAAGGGCACTTTAGCGATAGTACTTGGTGGGCAAACTGACTAATCTAAACAACTCTTCTAAATTGCCCCTATATAGTGTGTGTGAGTGAGTGCGTTCTTCCCTGGATGGACATGGGAAACCACCCTCACGACTCTAAAAGGAAGATTAGGGGGGTGAGTCAATAAATAATTTTGTGAATTATCACAATAAAATTAATTATTTTTAAGTGCACATCATTGTCATGACGACATCCATAAGAAAAGTTTTCTTTTGAATGGGAACAAATTTGTGAGTTTTTTCCTTACATGGTTAATGGTAGCTCAGTGGGGGGGGGATTCGCTCAGTGGTTAGGATGTTGGACTATTAATCTGAAGGTTGTGAGTTTAAATCCCAGGTCTAAATTACCAACGTGGGTCCTTGAGCAATCCCTCACTGCTCCAGTGCGCTGTATCAACTCTGTGTTGGAGTTGTGCTGGAGGCGATGCGGTCAAGTTAAACGGTCAAAGAGCATCTATGACCCCTGTTTTTAAAGTGCGCCCCACACCATTGGCATATTTGGACCTTGTTAGGGGGCTTTCTTTAGCTGACTGAGCATCTTAAATTACAGACAGAGTATGAAGCTGAGGACCTCTCTCACATTGCTGTTCATTTTAGTGAATCAGTTTACGTGGAGTCGATTCTTCTCCCAAAGACAAAAGGGCTGACCCGGTCAATGCCATTTGTATATGCTGACATATTCTCAAATTAAAGTTGTTCAATCAACAAAACCATTTGGAGTAACAGAACGCAGATGCTGCATTGTTTACATCAGTAATGTTTGGGCTGTGAGGGAGTCGACTCTATGAGCAAATACTTCAAACAGGATGCAGGATGTTCGAGTAAACTGGCTGTTCAACTAGAGTTTGTTGCAACTTTTGAAATGTGATGTGAAGAAACACTACGGTCTGTCTTTATCGCTGCTAATTCTTTGAAGTTAATCTTTGTTTCAGAAATCTTGTGGTCTGTATGGATGCAACCTTGTAAAGTTTAGCCATATTGCCATGTTCCTCTTAGAAAACAAGATACTTTTGTGGCAACACTTCTGAACTGACCTTACTTGTTTAAACTTTTTAGAATTGTATCAATGCATGATGACGCAGTTAGTCAGGGACCTTTAATTTATTCAAGAGGCAAAAATTACTTATTTTCAAGTCATTTTTGAGTCATTCTTCTCTCAGCGCTGGGGTTCCAGGTTTGAATCCTGATCTGGTTGTTTCTATGTTCTTCCCATGTGGGTTTTGTACGGGTTCTCCGGTTTCCTCTCACACTCCAAAAACAATAGTTTCAAGGTGAATTGGCTGCTCTGATTTGCCCCTATATAGTGGGTGCAAGTAAGTGTGCATCCAGTGAATGATTGGCGCCCTGTCCTGGGTGTTTAAGCAAAGTCCAAAACCCCTTGCGACTCTATTACCACATATTGAACTGATAGATAACGAGACGAAATGAGATGTAATAGGGTCTACCTGTGTTTTTTTTTTTTATTGTGTCTTTTTTAGCAAATTAACAAATGGGTTTTGTTGGGTTGTCTGCTGCGATGTTACAATTACCAGTAATCAATAAATATTGGTTTAATTGCAGGTTAGAAATATCGTTTTTATATTAAAAATATATATATATATATTTATTCCCTATTTTGGCACGCAATCAGCAAAACAGCAACATGAATAAAACGTGTTTAGTTTTGACCAAAACATTTTATTTTAATGCATCCCTAAATGACAAACAATAAAATGTTTGAAAATCAAACTGTTTAAATTGATGGTCAACAACAGCTACCACTCTAAGATCTCTGCTGAGGTCTTCCCTCCCTGGCATTCTGGTATCTGGGTGGTCCAGACCAGCAAACCGACAAAACGTTTGTCGTTGCTGATGATAAATAAAAAGCATATGATTAGCAGAACCTGGTTGATCTTTTTAATCAACGTAGATACAGTAAAGCTGTATTTATTTTTAAGGGATTTTGGCCATATTTCCTGTAAATAACTAGAAATACAAAGTACATTATCGGATTAATTGATTAAACCCCAAAGAGAAAATTGCAGTAATTACAGATGCCCCATTTCCAGTGTTAAAGAACACAAAAGAACTAAGAAAATGATAAAATTACCACTACTACTGATAATAAATAATTAGCAAAATGTTTATCTGAAGTTACTGATTTAAAGACCTTTTAAGGAGCAGCTGTTTTTTAAGCCCTTATTCTGCCTGTTAACAACTTAAAATACAATAATATTAAAAGAAACCTGACAATCATTTCAATATCTAACTCTAGCAGGATTTGCATGTTAGATTAAATGACTACATATTTTAGTTTCTGTAGTTTTGTAATAACAACATACTGAATATCTTTCCCCTCCCAAAAAACATAATGGCACATCATTAGGGTTTGCAAAGAGATTTTAAGAGCACCAAAAGCACTTCCATTTACAACCTTTGTGAACTTTTGACCTGCTGAATGTAATATCTGATCTATTTATCTTTACGTTTGTAACCTGTTGATTCTGAGTGTTTGCTAGAGCAGAGTGAACAGGATTTCAAACAAAGCCACAACCACACACCACTACACTCACAGCTTATCTTTCCATCATTGGACGAAAATACATCGTTGGTAGAGAAATGCATCACTCATGGACTTTTAGAGACATTGCGAGTAATGCTTACTGTTTGTCGTCTAATTATGGATGCAAGCAAAGAGTTTGACATATAAAAAAAAACATCTTTACAACTACAGGCTGGTAATGTTGAGGTTAACCACTCACACAGAAGCTACATCTCAAATTGTATTTATTAGGCTTCATCACTGAAACTGAAGGGTTTGAATTTTACATCCTTTTTAGATACTTTTATTCAAAGAGACTTGGGCAGAACAATGGCTTAGTCCGCCTCTCAGCGCTGGTGGTGGTAGAGAACAAAGTAAAGAAAACTATACAATTCGTACTGTAGTCCACAAACAGACTACAATCTGTAATTGTAGAACTACAAAGTCCATCTTTACAGTAAGTGGAACTGATTACATGGACAGTAGGTGATGCAAAAAGATGGTGTGTCTAAATTTTTGACTGGTTCTGTATATTTTAAAGAAACTTTACAGGAAAGACTGAAAAGACTGTAAATTTATTTAGTAAGGTTTGTTTTTTTTAAAGGAATATTTACTCAAATTAATTAAGTTTAGAGCTGGCTGATTGGTTAGCATGTTCTCCTCTCAGGGCTGGGGTTCGAATCCCAATCTAGATGGAGTACATGTTCTCCCCATGTCCGCACAGTCCAAAAACATGGGTTCAAGGTAAATAGGTTACTCTAAATAGTGTCTGTGTGCTCAGTGAGATTGGCACCCTGTACTAGGTGTATCTGACCTGCGCCCAAAACGTTTTCCATGGGCATGGGAAACCCCCCCTCAACCCTAGTGGTGGAGAAGATATATATAAGATATAAGATATATA
>JAOUQT010301907.1:0-15986 GCA_025769995.1 Xyliphius kryptos | reverse complement strand
GGTGAGTGTGCAGGTCATGGGAGATGTTCAACTTCACTTTCATGTTCATCAAAGCAATCCTTTGAACTCTGCACCCAGAATGTTGTGTGCATTGTGATATTTGGAGTAAAACTGGGTTCTTATGCTGCTACCTGAACCTTCACACTCTGCTCTTACTGCTGCAATGTGCAATTAATGAAGATTGGCCACCAGGCTGCTCCAATTTACCCATGAACCCCCCCCCCCCACAATAAAATGACAGAACTTTTAGTTTTATTGTCCAATCCCTGTATGTTATAACCATGCAAGAGAGGGATTATGAACTAATGATTTTATTTTCTTTACAAGGCTGAATTTGTACACATGCTTAATGCCACCATGTGTGCCACCACCCGAGTAATATGTGCCATTCTGGAGAACTTCCAGACAGAAGAAGGCATCGTCATTCCAGAGGCACTCAGGGATTTTATGCCGCCAGGTAAATATAGGAATGCAGACATTGAGTATGTTCACCCTAAAAAATAACAGATCCCATTCCCCAATTTTATGCATTACACTGCTGCCACATGACTTGCACATTAGCTTATTCCATGAATAAGTTGTTATACCAATGTTACTTATGATGTCTGTGGGTATATATGTATGTAAAGTACCAAATGTTTGAACACACCACCTTTTCTCTCCATTGTTTATTTCCTCCATTTACCATATAAATTGACTTTGTAGTTTTACAATTACAGACAGTTTTCTTTCTTTGTTAGTCTCCTGTTGGTTTTCTATTCTTTATTTGGCAGGACCATTACATAAAAGGTATAATTTGGGTGTTGTATTGTTTATTGTCAGTTCTGCAGTGACACTGATGAGGGGGATTAATGCAGCAATGCTGCTGTAGTTTAATTTAAACACCCCACTATTGGGGTCCTGACCTTTAGCGAACAGAGTAAATGGTACTAATGCAATATGTACTGTAGTCCACCAACACATGCATTACACTCTTATTGTAGAACTACAAAGTCCAACTTTGTAGGAGGTGTGTCCAGCTGGTATAAAATCTTATTAAAATTGTTAAAAGTTTTTGTGAACATATTAATAAAAGTTTCTAAGATCGCACCACCTGTCAAGTTTTCAGATGCATAGGAGTTTAAATGTTTTTTTTTTTTTTATCTCCTGTTTAGGCTTAAACGAAATCATTAAATTTGTAAAACCAGCTCCCATTGATCAGGAGATGTCTAAGAAACAGAAGAAACAACATGATGGGGGCAAGAAAAAAAAACAAGGTGAAGATTCCGACCTTCAAAACAAAGTGGAGAACATGTCTGTCAATGACTTGTAGATCAACCGTCCCTCACCTGGTCATTTCTGTTCTCTGTTAGACTCAGTGCGCAGTCATGCTACGCCTTTCCTATTACATCATGAGGGAACATGGTTCTAAACATTTAGGTTTTGTTAGAACACTGTAATAAATATGACATTACTGTCTTAATTCTGGTGATGGATGCATGACGATGTCCAAGGAAGCAAAAATATGCAATGTGGAACATTTGAAGGAATCGTGCTTGAAATAAACCAATGGTCAACGAAGAATACGCTTTAGACCACAGTGAATCATTTGGGTGGTTAATCACATATTATACTGTGTCTGTCTTTGCATTCGCATTTTCAAATCTGCTTCATCCTCATTGCTTTTTATGTCACATCTATAAAGCTGGTCTCCATGTGGGTTTGCAGGGAAATATGTACAGGTGCTGCACTAACGACTCAAAATAAATAATTACAAAATTTATCTCTGCTTACATTTTTTATGTGGTACATGTTTTTTGTTTGTACCGGACTGGAATGGCAATCTTTAAGGTTGCTCCATCATCTATGTACTCCACTTATAGATTTATGCCAAATTTATGCCAAATTTGATAAAGTGAAGCTACCCAGGGGCCAATAGTTTCATCTGACATTTTTTCACCACAAACATGAAATACACACAGTCATAAAACACTTTTCATTGTCACAATTAACTTTATTTTTCAAAAAATGCAAAAAAAAAAAAAACAAAATCACATGGTGCTGAGTCAGAATCTGATTTTGGTGGCTAACAAAATTAAGAATCTCATGTTTAAGAATGAATCATTTTATGGATTAGGATAAGTATAAATAATTAGGATAAGTTTTTAAATAACTTTAAAAAAAAAAAGGTCTCCATATGTTAGATTTTGGTCTTTATACAGTACCTGTCAAAATTTGGACACGCCACCTTTTTCTTCCACTGTAAAGATGGACTTTGTAGTTTTTCAATTACAGACTGTAGTCCATCTGTTTGTGGACTACAATACATACTGTGTACGTCCCCATTATTCTGTTCTATGATCAGGACCCTAGTAGTAGCATCACAGAGCAGGTATTATTTGGTTGGTGCATTATTCCTATCCCAGCAGTGTCTTTGAGGTGTTTAAATGAAACTACAGCAGCACTGCTGCACTTAACCCCCTCATAACTACTAATGAATTTTAATAATTTTTATGTTATTTTGTTTTCAACGCATTAAACTTCTTTTAAATAAAAATTGGAATTTTTTTTTTGGTAAATATTAAATATGTTTTTTTAGTGTTCTTTTAATTTTTTGAGCAATGTGTGTGTCTGTGTGTTTGGGAAATCTCCCTGAACATTTTTTTCAGCATTTTAATGAAAAGGGTCTTTTATTTTGAAACGCCTCCTGCAAAGGTTATATGAAAACGTAAGCGCAGATTCAAAGACGCTTGACAGCTAGCGATCGCTTCAGCTCTAAAAACGTAAACCAAATATTTTATTTTTACAGAATGATTGTTACACCTGTTCATAAACTCGTTTTATTGCTGGTTAACATTTGTGATTATACGAATAGGAATGTCATTGAATATTTAAAGGTTTAAAGAGACCTGGTGCAGATTATTTACAGGGCCGAACTGAAGGAACCGTCGGTATCAGCTGTTCCGATATACCGCGGTGTTTAACAGGAAAATAATAACATGACGCTGTTTCTAGTGATTAATATCCATTTCAAATTTTATAAAGAAATCTAAACAGCTGATTAACAAAATGAGAATATGAAGAAAATGGCCTTCATGGAAAACTTTGCTGAGATGCTGGAAAACCAGGAGAATTTGGAGACCACCACAAGTTGGCCAGATGGGACCCCTCGACCGTCACGGAGCTGCCTTCGGGTCCAGAGGAGCAGTGTGTGTTCCCGAACCTATTTTGTGGTGGTGATGGTCTTTTTCCACCTTTATATCATCAATATAATTGCTTTGCTGTTGTATGTGCATTACAACACTGGATCTGCTGATCTGAACAACGACCAGGATCTCTTCAAGACAAATGGGCTTCCTCCCCCTCCATATCCTCATGAACCTGCATCACCGGCACAACCTCAAGCTGAAGAACTGACTTTTAATCTCCCACGCTTAGAAGGCATTCGGGTGAGAGTGATGGATTCATCATGCACCTTAACATATTTTAAACTGTCCACAGGTCTGACAGACGATTTGTTTTTTACAGGTTGGCCACACACAAACCGTAACCATCACTCCTGATCGGTCTCTCACTCTGCGGACCCTCAGCCTGAAGCCCCTGCTGTTTGGTGAGCTATAACAAGTGCACAATTTGGGCTAAAAAAGGGTTTAGCAAATTTACTAGCAGGACGATAATCTCAAATAAGTTTATATTACAAAGAACATCAGTGTCAAAGGGTGTATTTGTAGCTAGATTTTATTTTTTTAAACTTATGATCAGGTTTGAACATTTTACTCTTAACGGCTATAAGGAATCCATCTATCCTTCCTTTTTAGGCGCTGGGCAGATACACCCAGGACAGGGCACTAATCTACAGATGTGCACACACTCCTTGACACACAACCTACATAGCAGCCAATTCACCTTGAGTCCATGTTTTTGGACTGTGGGAGGAAACCTATGTGGACAGGGGGAGAAAATGGAAACTCCACCCAGATTGTGATTCAAGCCTGGATTCCCAGGGCTGAGAGGCAAATGTGCTAACCACTAAGCCATCGTGTGACCCGTGCTAAATTCCAATTCATAATGCCACACATCGAACCCAGACAGTTGTGCCAGCGCAGATGTGGACAGGACACCTACTTGAAACTTGACCACAAGTCTGTTGCTTAAGTGCTATTTTTCAAAGTGCATGTAAATGTTAAAAAAGCGGGTATTTTTTATTTCATTTTTGTCCCTTATGTAAGAATCCCTGTTCTATCTGTGATTCTGCATTTCATTTACACACTTGAATGGAATAAATATCCATCCATCCATTATCTTCCACTTATTCCCCTACTAGGGTCACAGTGGGGTTCCCCATGCCCATCCAGGGGAGAACATCTCGGGCACTAGGCAGATAAACCAAGGACAGGGCGCCAATCCATCTCTAGGCACACACTCACTCATTTCCACACACAATAAGGGGAAATTTAGAGCATTCAATTTACTTGGAATCCATGTTTTTGGACTGTGGGCAGAAACCGGAGAACCCGAAGAAAACCCACATGGGGGGGACATGGAAACTTCACCCAGATCGAGATTTGAACCGGGAATCCCCAGCAAACGTACTGACCACTAAGCCACCGTGCCGCCCTGTAATGAATGTAGTTATTTTATTTAAATTATCTTTATGTGGTGAAGTTGCAAAATTTTTGAAACATCCTGGGTCCATTGTAAACCTCTGACCATGGTAATAATGCAACTGACAATGCACCTCATTATTTTTCACTTAATCCTATACTAGGGACTAAATTAGTGGGGTAGTTCCCCATGCCCATCCAGGGGAAAAATTTTTGGGAGCTGGGCTGATGCACCCAGGACAGGGCACCAATCCATTGCTGGGCACAGACTCAATCACACACACTATATAGGGGCACTTTGGTTAATGGCCTTTTAGAGCAGTCAGTTCGCCCATGAATGAACCAGAGAACCTGAAGAAAACACACACAGACACGAGGAGAACATTAAAACTCTGCCCTATGTTTTGAAATCTCATTTCATCATCTTCTGCCTAAACCTGGACAAAACCCACAGGGAGAACATTGAAACTTCCCGAGCTCAGGTTTCAAATCTGGAACCCCAACACTGAGAGGCGGACGTGCTAACCGCTACATCCCGCATTCCGCCCCCTTATTAAATTTATAGCTAGAAATGAACTGAACACAGAAAGCATGTTATAACATTTATTATAAAACACTCCTGATACAAAACCCATAATTTATTTCTATTTACATTTGCCTCAGCATGTTGCTGCCCTTTGCTTCTTACAGCGACAGAGGGACTTTAAATATAACCTTCTCTTAAGTCCTGTTCTGTGCTTGCTCACCTCCTCCAAGATAAGCTACCCCATATATATATTTATCTGCTCACTGTCCTCTGCAACGGTAGCGCCTCCATTTACGGGCAGCCTGGTTGAGCTGCCGCTGGTGTTTGCTCCAGCTGAAGGCTTTATTGACCAGCAGCCTCTCACCGATTACAGTGCCTGTCAAAAGAAAGGTGGCACCATGTGGGTGATGACGACTTAGATTCCCAATGCAAGTTGCATCTTGCTCCAGCCACAGGGTTAGTCTGCTTTTCATTTCCCCTCCCAGTAGGGGGCCGTGCTTCAAAACCTCAGGGCGGGAACTCAAAGATAGCTTAGCTGTAACAAAACTGCTAGAGTTGGCCCGTGACAGACGCACTTTGACCACTGGAAAATAAAGAGGGTAGAAAAAGAGACAGGAATTAGACAATGAGAAGACACCCATGTGAAAATGCAGTTATTATTTAAGAAATGCTAATTATTTACTTTAAAACTGTTAGTCAAATATTAACCACAGTGTCTCATCTCCTTTTATTATCCACAGCTTAATTCTATACGATGGACTAGGGTCGCTTTAGGGTTCCCCATATATGGGCAGATACATCCAGGACAGGGTGTCGATCCATCACTGGTCACATACTCAATCACACACTATATAGGGCCAATTTAGTGCAGCCAAATCATCCTGAATCTATGTTTTTGGACTGTGGGAGGAAACCTGGAGAAAACCGACCAGATTGGGATTCAAACCTGGATCCCCTGCACAGAGATGCGACCGTGGGAACCACTACGCCACCATGCTGCCCAACCACAATGTGTAATGAATTTAAAAAAAATATAATTGTGCCCAGCGATGGATTGGCACCCTGTGCTGACTGTATCTGCCCATTTCCCAAAACGTTCCTTGAATGGGCATGGGGAACTACCCTGCAACTCCAGTCCCTGGTATAGCATTAAGCAAAAAATGATAAGATGAGGGGCGGCACGGTGGCTTAGTGGTTAGCACATTCGCCTCCCAGTGCTGGGGATTCCCGGTTCGAATCCCTATCTGGGTGGAGTTTGCATGTTCTCCCCGTGGCTGCGTGGGTTTCCTCTGTGTTCTCCGGTTTCCTCCCACATTCCAAAAACTTGAAGGTGAATTGAATGCTTTAAATTGCCCTGTATAGTGTGTGAGTGAGTGTGTGTGTGTGTGTGTGTATGTGTGTGTGTGTGACTGTGTGAGTGAGTGTGTACCCAGTGATGTATTGGCGCCTTGTCCTGTGCCGTCGTTTCCCCCCCTCCCCCCGCCACCCTCATAAAGGAATAAGTGGAAGAAAATAAATGAATGATAATTACATTTAAACTTTGGCATTGAGTAGATGCTTGTATTCAAAGCGACTGACAAGATAATACCACAATAGTAGTTAAAAACATCTACACTAGATCATCAACCCTGTGCATTACTCGATCTGGCACGTCTTTTTTTGATTTATTATTTTTTTTTATAGCAATAGTCTGTGGAAGAGGTGTGTTTTGAGAGGTTCCTTGAAAATGCTAAGTGACTCAGTCTTACAGATTTTGTTGGGAAGGTTGTTCCACCATTTAGCAGGGGTAAATCAAATGGTGTGAGAATTTGTGCCTCGATGAGTTGGAATCACCAGGCAACATTCATCTCTATAGCGCAGTAGATTGAAGACAAGATGGACTGAAGGTAAGTGGGGGCAGATCCAGAGACTGTCCTGTAGGCCAGAATCAGTACCTTGTACTGAATGTGAGCAGCTACGGGAAGCCAATAAAGAGAGATGAGTAATGGAGTGAAATGAGTTTGCTTTGGTTGGTTGATATAAATATATTTTAAAGGCAAAAAAACCTACTGTAGATTTAAGTTTAAATAATTATGCCAGCCTCTCCTTTTCTTAAACATAAGGTCATCTAATCCTCTTCAGCTCTTACTTAAAATTTCAGTTTAAATTAATTCAGCATTACTTTACAATGTATTACAAATATTTCATGTTAGTTTTAAAATGTGAGGGAAAAACAAACAGTGGTTTTAGTCATTTAGACAATACATTTTCACACTACATTACATTTCAACAAGTGCTTGAAGGGCATTTCAGAAAAACATTAAAAGAAGGTTTGCTTTTAGTAAATTTAAAAAAAAAAGTTTTTTTGGTAAAAGTAATGTTTTAGTTACTTTGGTATATTATGATAAAAATATACTTTAAATGTCCATATTTCCAAAAAATCACATCACATTGTTGTTTACCATATGAATCTTATGGTTCTATTCCCTAGCCCTGCCTGCTATGTCACATGGTACATGATTATATATCATGTAGTATATGGTTTCTGAAATCCAAGAACTATGTGGCATTAGAGGTGCTCCTGCAAAAAACCCAACAATTTCAGACTCCACTCTCAAATCAGAAGCCTAACTGGTAGACGGAAACAGACCTAAACACACCTTCACTGTGATTCTTAAGGGTCTCTGTGAATGCAATTCTGAGCAGCCTATCATTTTCCTTATTTTCCTCTCTTTCACCTGTTCCCTAGGCACCAGCTAATGTACAACCACAGTTGGCTGCAACAGGCTCTAAATGGCAAGGTAAATGCCGCCTCCCTTTGCACGGCAACTAAGAAATGCCTTTATGGTAATGAATAAAATGGCCAGAGTTTTATAGTCCTTGCCAATAGGTATGGTTATTTTAAAAGACATCTGTCTGGGGAGAGAGAGCACTGCCAGGGCTGTGCTTATTTTCTCACTATCCTCTGCTATAAAAAGGCTACAAATGAGAGGCCCCCATGCAAGAGGGGTTAGTGGGAACCAGCCTACCCCTCCTCCTTCACTTACTACTTAGGAATCACAATGAACACACTACATCTCACTGTGTTTGGACAGAATAAATGAACAGCTAGGTCAGAAGGGCACTGTGTAGCACTGCACATTCAATACACAAGTAACCCAATATAGCGCACGGTCTCCAAAATCAATATATCCTCCCTAAGAAAGAAGTGTTCTTATAAATATGAGTGTCCAGGTTTGTTCTAAGGATTTTGTTTAAAAATACGCTTTACATGCAGTTGTTATTATAGCCACCTTCAAAACAGAGACACCGAACTGACCCAGCCATAAACTTACTGTCTGATGGTGAAATATGGTGTTTGAATACTTTGAAAACATTACCCACTGAAAGTAACTTTTACAGATGTAAAATTGTATATATTATTAAAATAAACAGAAAATGGGTTTATTATGTACAGATCGTTCATGTTTTAGCATAAAAAATAACTTAAGAACAAAAGTATACTGTATAAGCAGACAGAATTAAGCCTGAAGAAAAAAAAAGATGTCTGAACTGTTCATTAACCTCCAATTTTTTTTTTTACATTTAATGATAGAATTCTGCATGTAGGAAAAGTAAAATATTCAGAATATGCACATTTTAGGTAGTTAAAGCTAATGGAAAAATCTGAGAACGGTTGAGATTTAAGCGAATGATGCTTTAACAATACTATTTGTTTTATTTTTTATTAAATTTCAAAACTGATTTTCATTTTGCTTAAATGAAACTGTGTAAATAACCCTAAAAAATATATTATTTAAGGGGCTTCGCTTTCAGAAAAGTAATGAAGTGACAATTTAAAAGTGATATAATGACTTTTTGTGGCTACTGTATAGAAAATCATCCCCAGAGTTAATGAGCTGTGAAGACTGCATAGCGTGTTGGATCTTTCCAACTATCCACACAGCAGAGTATTATGGAAGCATTGCAACTTGCAAGAGAAATGGAGACATGCAAACCATAAAATAGGAAGAAATCTGTTTGCAGAAATGGATTAAAATGCAATGCCAGTACTATTAATATGTCATGATCTATGGACTCGTTCTTTCTCTTATTCTCTTTCTCATTCTGAGTGTTTGTGTGTGCGTGCGTGTGTGTGTGTCTGTTTGTCTGTCTTCGCATAGTACACGTGAACACGTGAATACATACTTTATAGTCAGTAAGACCACATCGCTAATTGCTCTATAGATAGACAGACACATAAAAGATTAATTGAAATGAGGTTTGAAAGAGCGAGTCAGACTTGCCCACGCACATAAAAGACGAGGCTTGCAGCCATGCTGCTGCCTTGTTTCATTCGTCCACCTCTACTTATTTTAAATCCCTTCTCCCGAGCAGTAAAATTGCCTTGGTAAGAAGACCTACATGGTCCTCTAATTGGACCCACAATTAATTTTGATTACAAAGCCAGACCTCAACGAAGTGTGCTGCTAGTATTATATTAATTTCCGGGTCTTTTCTTTTAATAAATTATTGATCCGTGTTGTAGCATGCTGAAGTTATAGATATTCAATTAGAGGTGGGAAATAAGACAAGAAAGCTGACTAGACAAACAAGAAGCCTACTCCACCTGGCCAGATACAAGGCTTCCACAACTGTTTTGCAGTCACACTGCTGTAATGTATTGTTATGGGGGGAGGGGACCATCTGCATATTGCTGCTGTTTTTAGAGTTTAACCAAAACAATTAGACAGACTGGTGACTATAATGTATCAGGAGTGACGGGAAATCATAAATATCACACACTACATACATTTATTATACATTAATAAAATTACCCTGGTAAGTCATATTTTACTGATTGTGGTCAGTAGCAGCTATTATTTCTTGACAGAACATAGCTGTTTATACGGCGATATTGCTATGGACTAAAGTGGAAA
The DNA here is from genome assembly GCA_025769995.1 of Xyliphius kryptos. Taxonomy (NCBI): domain Eukaryota; kingdom Metazoa; phylum Chordata; class Actinopteri; order Siluriformes; family Aspredinidae; genus Xyliphius; species Xyliphius kryptos. The sequence goes on along the minus strand of JAOUQT010301907.1, from coordinate 5,979 downwards.
GAGAAAAAATGTTGATCAACAACAGGAAAAAAAAAAATACTGCATTATATATGGAATAATAAGCAGCAACTTGATCATTATTACCAAAATTCGTTTGCATTGTTACATCAATCTATGGGGACTTATTTCTCAGTAATAACCTGCCTGATATATAATATCCCCCTTACACAAGCTCTCTCACACCGGGGGGTGGGGGTTGGGGTTGTGCAAGAGATAGAAATGACTGATTGTTAGAACCTGTACCTTACAGCATCATAGTCTATAATGATATATAGATACTTTTGAGTATCTATATATTGATAGATTGAAAGAGATACTTTTGTATTCAAGAAAAAGATAATTACTTTTGCTGGTGCATGTTATTTGAGCTCAACATTAAGGAATAAAGACTGCCTGATGATGACACTTACTCAAAGAAATGCAGTAATTTGCACCCAACGTTATGGTGAGCCGAGAGCAAAACGCTCATCACCTGAAAGCTCCTTAAAAATCAGCATGAAACTGAAAACTACTGCTTGAGGGTGAAATACAGCACCGTTTTTGTATAATTCCAAATTGTCCTTTAAGCATTTTACTGTAATGGCAATTTTTTTTTTGTATCAAAAATTCATGTATCATTATAGAAATGAATGTGAGTGCAGTGTGTATACACGTATTTTTAAATACAAAATGTGTCCCTGTAATAAAAACAAAAACAGGTAGTTTCATTCAGGCATTACTAAAAAAATGCAAGTAAGTGTGTGCAGAAATAACACAAAAAAAATCCCTTTTTGTTTCTGGGATGTCTGATTCTCACCAAAAAAGCATTTTGTTCCATTACAAGTCAGCTCCCAAGAAGGAAAACACAGTCTGACACATATTTCTCCCAACTTGGAGGTAAACTCTCCCACAGAATCTGTTTACATGAGTTCATGGTGCAAAAGGCCAGTGTTGGCGTATTCAGCAGGGACATTGTGTGCCACTCCCTTCCCTCCCTGTGAGCATAGACAATTTGCTCTGCTTGGGCTCTGGACATTGATGGCCTTGGTATTATCTGGTATTATTTCAGCCCTGGAGCAGAATATATTTCACCCTTTTTTTCCAAGCAGGTAACATTAACGTTCTCATTGAAATGCTGCACACAGCACTGAATGAAATTTTAATCTTTGGCTCATCACATCATTGATATTACGCATCCCAGCACTTGGTTTTAAATAAAATCTAAATAAAGTTAGATTCACCAGTAACCTACATTACTGAATGCAAAGAAATAGTAAACATTTTAATAGTTGTGTGGAGCTAAAGACTGTGTGTCTAATGGACACTTCACACTATGACACCTTTCCTCACTGGTCATGAGACGCTTATTTTTTCTTTTTCTTTTTATAATTTTATACTTTACAGGTTAAAATGCTGCTATATTCTTATTGCTGCTATATTCATATATTTTATATACTTTCTCATTCATATACTTTCTAATATTTAAACCTTAAATTTGTTTGGGGGGGGGGGGATACTGGGTCCATGAGCCACTATTTAGTTTTCATTTATATTTCACATGCGACTAAAAATGACAATTAAGTCTTATTAAATGCTTAAATTAAAGCCATACTGTATACTTCACGTAAACCCAAGAGAACACTTCAATGCACCTTTTGCGTCCAACCAATTCTAAATGTTGAGCATTACCTTACATACTCATTCAGCTGTTAATCTGTTTATTTAATGCATGATTATCTGGATAATCATATTCCGTGTGAAAGTCAAGTACCTGAGTCCCATTTTTTTGAAGTGGTGGGTGGAGAATCTTTTTGATCAGAGCTTGAGATGTGCAATATAACAATGTAGAGCTCGTGCCCATGGCCTTCAGTTAGCAGCCAAACAAGATTGTTAGAACACGAGCATATGTACTGCCTCGGGGCCACAGCAAAATCACTAATATACATCTGCGCCAATAATGTGGCATTCCTGCAACGTGTGGTAAGCTCAGATTACTGCTGGAAAAGAATGGGGCAGTAAATGGGAGTCTAATGTAAAGTTTTATGTGATGTGGCTAAATATAGGTCTGTATTCATTTTCCCAGGGCCAACCAGATCCTACTGGTTGGAGTAAATACCCCCAAAAAGTAATAACAAATGGCCAAAACAGAGACACACAATGCACACACACGTTGACCTAGAAAAGATGATATAGTTTGAACAATGAACAAAAAAAAAAGTGTTGGAAAGGCACACACGCACACAGTCCTTACCCTCACAAACAGGACAGCACTCTCCAGGCACAGTGACTGGATGAAGACAGTTATGGCCGCAGGCGGCAGCTACACAACGGGCCTCCCCACTTACACACTGACAAAAGGTACAGTCGTCCTCGCGCCAGTGATCCCCATGCGCTAGGATCTGGCCATTCACATAACAGCCAGCGAAATTTAGCACAGGTAAGATAGGATCTATAGAAAGAGAAAGATGTGGATCCTTAAGTACATGATGTTTACTGTGTTTTCACACTTTTATGTGTTGATTATACACGTATTGAGAGCTTGAACAGGCACTACAACAAAAACTATTTAGTTTAAACACCCCTAAAGCTCTCTAAATATAAAAAATACATACATATATATTTGGTATTTTTGCTGTAAAGAAGAGATCAGTTACAGACAGACACTGTTGTAACATAAACCGTAACGACATAAACCGAAAAAAATCTATGTGAGTTGTGTTTCACAGCAATGACGAAAGTGCATAGTTTTCTTTATCTGATGTATTATCAAAAAGTTTGTGGACATTTGGCCAGACTTTATGTGAGCATTTTATTCAAAACCACAAACTAATCAAGAAACTTTCTGCAAAATTATGAATTACCTGCCACGATGCATTGAGACTTTAATTATTAAAAAAGGTCAAACTCAATTCAATCCAAATGGTGCTTGCATTGATGATTGCAGACCTCTCCGGTTTCCTACTATATCACTATATCTTGGTAAACCCTGTTTATAGACTTTATATTGCAAACAATGCCCACAAACGCTAAAACCAAACAGCGTAAACATGCTTGCCACAAAATTGGAAAAATGTAACTGAATAATTTTTTTCATGCACATTTCAGACTCATCCATACACAAAGAGAATCTACTCAAATTACTGGTTTCTATTGTGAAATGACCTAGGAAAAAGCATTTCAGCTAAACATACATGAAGAACAAATTAAGTAATATTCTTGTAGAAAAAAAAAACTAAATGTGTAAAATATTTGGAGACCCAATATGATCCAAAGTGTCATTTTTTGGACAAGCTTTAAGTTTGCATTGCTGCCAGGGGTATTGGCAATATTGCACAAGTGTGGGAAAGAACAGATTCCACAACTGTCAAAACCATCTGTTAAAGTGCTAAAGCTGGAACGAAGATAGATTTTGCTACAGAATGACATCCAAGAAGGATAACATCCAGACAGTCCAAAACACCACAGGATCTAAAATGCTATGAACTACAACTCTCTTTTTTAAAAAAAATAAAAAGACTACTGGAGGTAAAGGCAAAATTAGGTATAAAAGCAGATTTTCAAGTGTGAATTATCTTGAGAAAATTTCAGTCAATTTAAAAACAATGTTTGAATGAATGATTTCTGATTGTCAGAAAAAAATCTGTGTGCAAAAGACTAAACTACCAAAGAATGTAAATGCCACTGACGGAAAAAAGGTAGTCATAGCCACATGGGCATGAGAGTACTTTGAAAAACTTTCACTGAACACAGTCCACCACTGGAATGGGGAGATTATATGTGCCAAAAATCAAAAAGACTTTAGAGTCTGTCACTAATGAAAAATGCAAAAAGTGAAATCTGTCATGACATGGGAATACCTCAAAGCCCACAGCATGGCTGATCTGTAATTACATTATAGTACAACAGATGCAAAATCGTATTTTATAAAAACATATGCTTCTATCAAAACAATGTCGTTTTCCAAGACGCTTTTGTGTATTTTTAAAAGAAAAATGCTAGGCCTAAAAGCATGGTCATAAAAGCATGGCTTCATAGTCATAGAACACAATTGTCTGGCCTGTCTATTGTTCAGATCTGTCTCATATTTAAAGGCATTTTGCATTTTTATTTATCTTTAATAATAATAATTATACATTCTAAAATTAAAAAAAAAAAGAAAAAAAACAAAACAAATGGGGACCCAGTGGAAAAAAAATATAACAATTTCAATAAATTTGTTCACATCAATCAAAATTTTCACTTAAAAAGGAAAAAAAAATGTATCCTAAATTGAGGTTTAAGTGTATTAAAAAATTACAGATTTGATTTTTTACAAAGTGTCACAAATCTTTGTGCTTGAAATTTTTTTTTGAAAAAGCCGCAAAAAAGCATTTGACATTACCCAAAAATCTGAGAACTTTTGTTAGTGTACCCTTAAAATGTTATTGGACTTCAAACTAATCCTAAAGGAAGATAATAAAAACCACATCAAACAAATGAGACAACGATAAAACACTTAATCAATTATTATGAGGAAAATGACCCAACAATGCTTATATGTAAATGACAAAACTATGTGAGCCTTTATAGTACCTGGTATGACCTCCTTGTGCAACAATAACGGCAACGAAACATTTCAAATAACAAATAACTGTCCTTCAGTTTTGCTTGAGGGAATTTTAGCCAATAATTTTAAACAAAACAGCTTAAATTCTGTTATATTGGTGAGTTTGATTCAATGGATCTTTTTTTACTAATAAATAAAAAATCCATAGATATATTTTGTCTTTTCAAAATATCCATTAAGGGACTAGTTACAAATCTGCTAAAGTTTAAGTTGAAATGTATTCAAAAAATAGAAAAGTGTTAAAGAGCACTGTAGCAGGATGTAACAACAGTTTGCAAGTTGCAATTTGCTAAAGTATGTTACTAAATACTTTATAAGGCATTCAAACTATGAAACAATCCACACAGATTTTTTCATTTCTTGAAATGAAAGATGAGAGCACAGTGCACATGAATTCATATGTTCGAGTTAGATACAAATTCTGTATTAATCACTTTATAATTTTGTCACCTAGACGACAGTGTGCATGCATTGCATACAATCATAGTTAATAAAATCTTTATTGTGTGCTGCAAAGGTATCTAAAACCATGTTAGCGATATCGATCACTGAAATTAAGGGTCACTTATGGCACTTAAATAATTATGAATTTGTCCACATACTCAGTTTAAAAACAAATGTTAGTAAAGCATGATTAAATCAAACAAGTCAAATGAGAATGTTCAATTAAAATTGTATTTATTTAAGTGCTGCATGTTTTGGGGTCGATCTGTTTTTTAATAGACTCTAAATCAAGTCATAAAAGCCACCCAGATGTGAACTCTATATTACCTAGTTGCATTCCTGGACCTTCAAATCCTTTTCATGAGTGTAAACATAATGTTCCACATGCCTCAACAGGCTGGTTGCTTGTAAAACTCACCTGCTTAATAATTGTGTGGAATGTAATGGGAATTTAATCTTAATTAAACACAATGCTGGAAAATCATTTGAAAACTCAGCTCTGAATGGAAACAATCAAATAATCTAATATGAAGGTAATATAAAGCGGTAATATGGTGAGATTAAGGTGTACCCCAGAGAGGTGCATAGCAATGAAATTACATGCTCCCGGGCACACTAATGCTTGTTGTCAACAAAGTAAAACAACAAGCAGTTGCCTAAACTAATTAACCCGGGATGGCTTGTTTAATTTGGAGAATAAAAATTATGCAAAGAATTCATCATTTACTGTTCAGCTGATTGTGTCCTGCCCGGTGCTTTTAATAATGCTCCTTATTTAAATAAAATAAAAATAAATGTCTAAAACAACTTGTTCCAGGCGGCACGGTGGCTTAGTGGTTAGCACATTCGCCTCTCAGTGTTGGGGATTCCCGATTCGAATCCCTATCTGGGTGGAGTTTCCATGTTCTCCCCGTGTCTGCGTGGGTTTCCTCCGGGTTCTCCGGTTTCCT